>CADEHL010001154.1:420000-539989 GCA_902827135.1 Harpagifer antarcticus | reverse complement strand
AAGAGAGAGGAAGAAGAGACAAGAGAGATAGAGAGAGAGGAACAGAGAAGGAGAGAGAGAGAGAGAGAGAGAGGAAAAGAGAGAGAGAGAGAGAGGAAAAGAGAGCAGATGTTATGACGGAACGCAACCAAAAATAACAAAAACATCGGTGACTGCCATCGGTGAATGTCACCTCATTTGCCGATGTGCCGATGGCAGTAAATAGGGCGAACATCGGTCGATGCCGGTGTCTGGCCGATGTATCGGTGCATCCCTAAGTTTAACCTTTAAAACCAGCGCCCTGTGTGGGCACAGTGCCAAGCGCATTTAGAGAAATGCTCAGCCTGTTTCTCTAATAGCTTAGGATCCAATCAGAAAGGATATTTTTTACTGGGAGACAAGTCCAAATATATCCATGGCCTCATTATGAGTAAAAGCAATCCATATGAATTCATTAAAAGAAAGTATACTTTTTGTACCTAAGACATTACATCTTCCGACAGTACAGAGCTCTTCTGCATATTCTGCGTATTTCTGCGAGTCCAATTTATATATTTAGTTCATTTGACATAACTAATAACATGTCTTTAGAGAGACACATCTTAATGTATCATAGTTTTAGTTTTGAGGATAGAATAAGTAAACAACAACAATATATGAGTTGGCATTCAAATGCATGTTGCCCATGGTTAATAATAATGTTAAATATTTGTATTATCATGTGTTCCCTGGATTTAAATGACCTCATTTGTTTCTTTAATTTTGAATAAAAAAATGATGCATTGTGCCCAGAAACGTTTGGATCCCAATGAAACATTCAGATAAGGTCTACAGGTTTGAACAGCGGATGCAGCGGGGGTTTACGAGCTTCAGCTTAAATTTAAATCTGGTCATTACGCCATTTCTCTCCGTTGGGATTTATTGTTGATAGATTCAGGTACTTCTGTTTTGTTTTAGCTTTGTTGGTTACCACGACTTATGTACAGGTTGGATACAAATTGTATTTCATTAATTACATGTGAATAGACTGTGCTGGACTACATGTAAACAGTTTTTTTTTTTTTTATTGGTGAGTCCAACTATTCATTCTCTATAATCAATCACCAGATGGAAGGATTTAATGTAGACTTGTTAGCAAAAGGTTTTTTGGGTACTAAAAAGGGGGTCAAGGTTATATGGCCCGTGGAGGTCCACCAGCATGTTGAACATCTACATCAACAGCATTCAAATAATAAACAAGCTTTCCAAATAAAGGTTGTCAGTGAGAGTAAAAGCTTGGATAACAAACCTAAGTAGCTCTGTTTGCTCTCAGATTGTAAGCACTTACTGTCATCACTTGTTAAATGTTCTGAATTGGCGTTTATGCTTACTTAAACATTGTGGCAGAGTGAAATACAATACATATGTATGTGGCTACTACTGGGCAAAATGGTGGAGTGTTTTTTTCTGATAGCAATTTGAGAAAAGGGAAGGGCGGTGCAGAATTCACATTTAATAAAAGACATTTCATTTAAAGAAATAACATCAACATAGCATCAACATAGAAAGCAAAATGAAACTTGAGTGTTAACTTACTGGAGTTACAGTTTATCCTGATACAGTCTAGATGGGGAAGAATAAATGACAGATGAAATTGCATCCTTCAAGGTTACTGCTGCAGACATCCAAAAACAAAAAGTCCACCCTTCCGGGGACGTACACATGCAGGAAGGCAGCCATTTTATTCATTAAGTTTACTTTTAAGATTTCCAGAATCATCTTTTAAATGTTAATAAGGTAAAGCATGGATTTGTCATTAAAATGTACTGGTTTTTACAAGCTGCTTTTCTAGAGTTGTGTTACCCTTAGAACCAGACTTAAGATTTAAAAATTGTTTAGGCACGGTATTACAGTAAAATGGCCACTTATAGTACCAGCTACATGAATGTTTCAACCCAACACTGCCTGTTCCATTTTAGATTTACATATTTAGATTAGAACAGTCAAAGTCTCTGGCTCCAAAGCCTCCGCACTGACACGGTGGAAACAGCTATCCATTTAAGAGCCATCGATCTTTGAAAAGTCAGGAAATCAAGAATGTTTCAATTGTATGTTGCTGTTCAAACAGCAGAAAGGTTATATTTGAGGTGTGTTGATGTGATCTGTTAACAGTCCCAGTGAGGCCAGAATGACTGCTGTATTCAGTTGTGAGACAGTGAGGGTTGGTCACCATGTGGCTGGTGGTTTCATGTGTCGTCAACCGCAACAGAAAAGTGGGAGCAAACAGCCACGATCCAATCAGCACCAGCACCATGCAGAGGCACAACAACCCCAACCATCAGATCTGCAACTCTATCCTACGCCTAGTGTCACTTAATTAATCCAAGACTAGACTAGATCTTAACATTTGTACATGTTAACAAAGTGCAGAAATTCACACATATTAATATAGGTTAAGAAATGATATACGCTCTGACCAATTAGAGCTGCATAGCATGAACATTTTACCTGGTGTCTGGGATATTGCTTTCATGAATTAACATAATGAATAAATAGGTTATCTATGTGGTATGGCAAACCAGCCAACGTCTGCTGATAGTGCCATTACTCTTACTGTACATGTTATCCTTTTAAAAACACATACTGTATATGTGACTAATTTGTCATTCTTTATTAATTATGATTGAAAATGTTTTTGGGGTCACAGCCAGCTGTAGGTTTTGCTGGGCTCTGTTCTCGGGCTGTTCGCCTGACGGGCCGCAGGCTTAAGGCCTTTGAAGGGGTGAATACCATCTTTTGACAAAGCAGGATGAAAAATGGAGTTGAACGGGAAACATAAAAACTAAAAACTGAAAAAGCATAAAATTCCAGAAAAGACACCATCATCAGCAAAGAAAACAAGCTCCCAGAAGAACAGGAGGGTGACAGAGAGACGGAACAATGAGGTTAGTGAGAAAGACAAGAAGTTTCTTCTGATGTCCTGTTAAATGGTGGACTGAAGATCAGTGGACATACTTGGTGGAAATCAGTTCTTAGAAAGTCTCAGCACACTTGGGTCTTTAACTAAAAACTTAACTAGTAACCAGACTTTAAAGCCCAGTGTCTCTTCATTATAATGCATATTCTGTAAAGTCTGTGCTGAGACTGTCTCAAAAGTTCTGTACACAAGAATATGGATATGGTTTGTTTGTTTCAAAGATGGGCAAAACATGTTTACCATTAAAATAAATTAAGTTATGATGTGTAGCCTAAGATGTTATTGTTGAATTCAGTAAGCAGTCCGTGGTTCTCTGTGTGCACAGCATTAAAGGACATGCACAAATGTTGTAAAGTTAGAAACCAGTTAGAAAGGCATTATAGTAATGAGTAACTGATACAAAAAGAAAACAAAGGGATAGAGGTGAAAGCAGAGGTCACCGCTTAACAGTGAACAGTCTCACGGGAAAGGTGGAGCAGTGGAGGCAGATGGGGGAGGGGGGGGGGGATTGGGGGTATACGATACCTAGGTTGACCGTGAGTTTGACACGACCCCCATCCAACTCCAGCCTGAGCATGTCGGCTGAGTCTCGGGAGGTGGTGGCCATGAGGAGACCGTAAGCCCGCTGAGACTGGAAGCGCAGCGAGACGTCCTCCGCCTCAGTGTGCATGATGTTTGGCATCACCACCTTCATATACATGCTGCCATCATAGGAGAGGATGGAAGCCTCTATGAGAAAAAATCAAGAGCATCAAGTCATTTTAGACATATTTCATATCAATTTCATCAGCTAGGAAGTGATGCTGTATACATATTCAATCAGTCCTGGCAGTGGCTCTCGGGCTGTGTGTTGGTCAGTTGGTCCAACACTTCTTTCAGACCAGGACTGCATTAACCCCAATTCCAGAGGACACTCCGACTTGTTAGTCAACCTTAAAGAAACTTTGATTCACCATCGCATAATAACATATTGAGGCTTGCAAAAAACATCTCTGAGCCCAACCATGTTCTGAACTGTGAATATGAGTTGTTACCATCAAATAAGAGATACAGGTTCCAAAGATTTAATAAGGTTTGCCTGAAAAACTCTTTAGTGCAGCGGTTCTCAAAGTGGGGGGCGCGCCCCCCCTGCGGGGCGCAGAGGCATGCCAGGGGGGGGCGCGAGAGACCAGAAGGAAAAATGGTTATAACATTTTTTAATAAATTCCTAATTAAAAAAATGATTGATGCGAAAATAATATGATGCAGTACTATTACGTCTGGGTCTCTGTGTTTCATTAAAGCTCGACTCTGTGTGTGTGCGGAACGAGCCATTTTGTGTGCGCGAGCGAGAGAGAGAGCGCACCGGTACTGGAGATCGTTGTTGTTAGCTTCTGGTGCTAGCGAGCTACGCTAACAGATATAAGGAGTTTTTTCAACAACAAAGTGGAGGAGAGTCCTCTCATGTCAGACTGAGAGACTCAGTGAGCTAAAGGACTCTCAGTGTTATCTCAGTGGGTCTCAAACGTTTTGGTCACCATTAATGTAAACAATTATTTCCGAGGCACACGTTTATATGATCATTATAGTTATACAAAAATAAGAGAATAAATGAAAAACAGGTATGAAATACTATATGACAGTAAAAAAAGAATAAAGTTTAAAAGAGTGATTTGTAAAATATCCATAAAGAAAAAGTAAATCTGTTAACAGGTCTGTTTCAAATGGGTGTTGAGAGAGGTATCCATAGATCTCTCATGTTGCTCTCAAAGTGCACCAGATTGATGCATTTAACTTCAATATTTAAAAATAAATCTTCCCGGGGGAGCTTGCCCCCGGACCCCCCTATGTGAGGTCCACACACCACCTGTAAAAATAGCACTTGACCCCTGCTTACACCTATATGCCATGAGCTGATTATCGTGCCTTCATTGTAACAGTCGCGTGTACACTGTGTATTTGCGTGGGGAGTGTTGCAGTAGAAAATTCAACTGTAGCGCCCGGTACATTAATGGGAAACCCTAAATGTTTGAGCACCCTCTATGAAACGTCAAGCTACCCCACAGCACCCCCAAAAGAGATCTCTGGCGCCGCCACTGAGCCTGACTATTTGTGTTGGGGGGGGCCCGCCTTTTTTTTTTCTCCAAAGGGGGGCCTGACAGAAAAAGTTTGAGAACCACTGCTTTAGTGCAATCCCATATCAAATGTACATCAAAGAGTCTTTTACATATTGTATTCAGTGATTGTGATTTTATGTTTAATATCTGTTTCTTTGTTTCTTGTTCTTATATTTGTCCTTGTTAATGGAGCTGCTGTAGTGCGCTGTAGCTCCTGCTAAGACACATGACATATGGCAACGATAAAAAAGGGTGCGGTTACCTACGTTTTCCTTTGATTGTGGTTCATAAGGATTTACAAATAGATGCAGACAGAACCTTAATCAAAATGCTTGTAGTTATGAGGGTTTGTCATTCATAGTCCATCACTGTCTAAACCGAAAGTCCTTTGTCACTCTCTTCCATCCACATCTCTTCTCTCCTCCCTACGACGTCTGTTCTCATTAGGTAAGACCTGCCTTCTTGGCAGCCAATCAAAATGACAAATGACAACCTTGAAAGAAACAGATACAGACGGTGTGGTGTATATAATTACCAACCTTTTTACCTTAAACTCACACAGGGGTTGCCTATGTGGATACAAGAAACTGTGTGTACAGCAGCAGCAGCAGAGCACCACAGTGGTGTGAACTGGCCATTATGAAATTCTAAGTAGTCTGAGGGAATGGGTCGCTGTCAGTGCTTGAATTGGAATAAAAAAGGTGCCAGTACTCTAAATCAGCAACCGTTTCAAGTCAATTTATTTATACAGCCCAAAAACAAGTATTCGGCTCAAAGTCATAGTATATCCTATAATGCTAGTGAGTTTGTCTCTGTACTGTATATTTTAGAAAAGCTCACTGTACTTAAACAAAATGACTCCGGGTGCATCTGAGACTAAAATTAACCTGGTCTCACCAGAATGCGTGACTCCACCACGACTCCTTAACACCGCATTGCGTGGTGGAATCACGAACTTTGCTACATGTACATGTCTGCACCACGCAAACAACGCTAATGTAAAGTGAATGAGGCTGCTTTGTCGTGGTGCACACATGCATTTCTACAACGTCCAGCAGTGAGCTTTTATTCTATAAAACGTTTTTCAAATCTACTTTATAGCTTGTTTTAACTCACGGGAGGCTTCTTTTATTTTATTTGTATTCATAATCATTTTTATTTTTCGTCAGAATGTATTATGGTGCATTAGTTATGAATTTTTGATCTAAAAAAACTGTGCATTGTGTGTAATACAACTGTGATTTTTATTAAATTAGTTCGTTTTTAAGGAAGGCCAGAGCTTCAGCTGTGTCAAATAGATTGTTCCCTTTAGTTAACGTTTTTTAAAAGAACATTATATTCCGATTTGATCATGTCCCCTTCATTGTATTACGGAGAGCAATGTGAGCGTCCATTCCCATTGGACAACGCAGGATTTTACACCCGGAAGTAAGTATTCTCTTTACTGTCGATTGATTTTACGGTGATATCTGCACTACTCATCAACACAAAAACACCAGCTTATCCTTGTTGATTACACAACATTGATTGGTTTAAATTGTGTAATTTTCCCCTTCGATTCGGAGAAACAAATATTTGTTCAGTTTAGGATGGCAGAAGACACTACACTACCCAGAATCCTCAGCTATCGTTTGGGACTAGACCATATGCTTTGCTTGACAAACCCCGATTTGTCCTCAAGCTCTGTGATTGGATGTTGGAGTGGCAGTGCGCGAAGTTTACGCCGAGAAAACAAATACACAGAAAAAATAGTGCAAGTCAATACAAACAGAAAAATAGTAAAATAGTAAAAAGCGAAATAGTGCAATCAGAGTCTATACAAGTGATTGGAATATGATATATTAGATCAATACTTTCCAAGTAGCAGCCAGATGAATGTTATGGATGTTGTTTCAAAGTTCAGGTGTTTAATAGTCTTATGGCCTGTGGGATGAAACTGCCCCTGAGTCTGGTGGTTTTAGTCCGGTAAGTAAGGTAAGATAAGATGGTACTTTATTGATCCCAATTTGGGACATTGTTTTTGTTGCAGCAGCATAAAAGACAAGGCATTTTATTTGCCTTGTCCATTCCCCATTTTATATGGGAATGGACGCTCACATTGCTCTCCGTAATACAATGAAGGGGACATGATCAAATCGGAATATAATGTTCTTTTAAAAAACGTTAACTAAAAGGGAACAATCTATTTGACACAGCTGAAGCTCTGGCCTTCCTTAAAAACGAACTAATTTAATAAAAATCACAGTTGTATTCCTCACAATGCACTGTTTTTTGAGAACAAAAAATCGTAACTAATGCACCATAATACATTCTGACGAAAAATACAAATTATTATGAATACAAATAAAATAAAAGAAGCCTCCTACAAGCTACTTGTAGGAGGCTTGTTACTACAAGCTATAAAGTAGATTTTAAAAAACGTTTTATGGAATGCAAGCTCACTGCTGGACGTTGTAGAAATGCGTGTGTGCACCACAACAAAGCAGCCTCATTCACCTTACATTGGGGTTGTTTGCGTGGTGCCGACATGTAAATGTAGCAAAGTTCGTGACTCCACCACGCAATGCGGTGTTAAGGAGTCGTGGTGGAGTCACGCATTCTGGTGAGATCAGGTTGATTAGAGGGGGTGCAGTGGTAAAGTGCTATTTTTATAAGTTGGGAGTGGACCTGACACCCTCTAGGGGGGTCCAGGGGCATGCTCCCCCGGGAATATATATTTTTTAAATATTGAAGTTAGATGCATCAATCTGGTGCACTTTGAGAGCAAAATGAAGAGATATATGGATACCTATCAACATCAATATGAAACAACTGTAAACAGATTTACTTTTTCTTTATGGATATAAAAGAAAGTAAAGCCTGACTCCTACTGGCGGCTGGTTAAATGACCCCTCGTCCCTGAGTACACTCACCATCTTTCAGCAGGAAAGGAGAGAGGGAATCCTTGTCCGGCGACAACCGCTGTCTTTTCACACTATTATTAAGCCATGCTAACATTTTCGAAATGCTAACGTTATGTGAGGTCTTTTCTGCTCTAGTCTATCGCTGTGGCGTGGCCGACAGCATCTCATGACGCATCTGTCACAAACGAGCTGAGGACCAAAATGCAGAACACGGGAAACCAGAGATAGTCGGTAACCAGCTTTATTGAAGGCAATAGGCTGGTAGAAGACAACACGGCAGATAGTAGGCAAAGGGCTGGTCGGGGACAGGCGAGGGTTCCAGGAGACAGCAGGACGGGAGTCGCAGGTTCAGAACGGGTCAGGGAGCAGGCGAGGCAGGCTGGTCAGGGACAGGCAGGGTCGAAACCGGGAGAGCAATCTGAAGGGTAATGCGGGAAAGACTGGCATGCTGCAAAGTACGATCTGGCACTGAGGTGAAAGTGAAGTGGGCCTAAATACTAATGGAGCTGATGGGTGTAACAGAGTGAGAGAGAGACAGGGTGTGACTACCAGGTGACTAAGGAATGTTAATGCAGAAAATAGGTGAGTGAGAAAGCAGATTGTGACAGAACCCCCCCCTTAATGGACGGCTCCAGACGTCTAAGAATTTTCTATCAAGAAGAAAAGAGGAAAAAAAAAAGAGAAGAATCAAGAAAAAACCCTACAGACACCGGGTGGAAGGTGGAGGTATGGGAAAGGTCAGTACTCATCTGAGAATGCTCTCTCGGCCTCTCCCTCCTGGAAATCCTCGTCCTCCTCGCCTGATGACGCTTCCCCCTCCTCCTCGACGAAGCCTCTGATCCGTCGCGGACGAGTGCCCCCCTGCTTAACGCCTGGTTGAGCGTGGGTCCTGGAAGGCTGCTCCGGGTAACGCAGGTGGAAGTCTCGGATGAGTTGAGGGTTGAGGATATGCCGAGCAGGAATCCACTGCCTTTCATCAGGACCATAGCCCTCCCAGTCCACCAAATATTGAACCCCTCTTCCTCTGCGACGGGAACGGAGTAGACGACGAAGGGTGTAGGTAGGGCCCCCATCGATCATCCTAGGGGGTGGTGGTGGAGGGGCGGCGGAAATCATAGTACTCTCCCGGACAGGTTTAATCCTAGAAACGTGGAAGGTGGGATGGATCTTCATGTTCCGGGGCAAACTCAGTCGAACTGCTGCAGGATTAATGACCTTGACAATCTTGAAGGGTCCAATAAACCTGGGCGCTAACTTCTTAGACTCCATCCGAAGGGGAATGTTCTGAGTGGAAAGCCACACCCTCTGGCCTACCTGGTACACAGGTGCCTTGGTGCGTCGGCGGTTCGCTGATGTGGCGTACCGGTTAGCAGACTGAAGCAGAGTTGTTCGAGCCTGCCTCCAAGTCCTCCGACAACGTCTGATGAAAGCCTGGACAGACGGACAGGTAACCTCCTTCTCCAATGCAGAGAACAATGGGGGTTGAAAACCGTATGCACATTGAAAAGGGGAAAGACCAGTAGCGGAACTGATGAGGGTGTTGTGGGCATACTCCACCCACAGGAGTTGTTTTGACCAGGTCGTGGGATGATCGGAAGCCATGCAGCGGAGAGTGGTCTCCATCTCCTGATTCTTCCGTTCGGTCTGGCCATTGGCCTGTGGGTGGAAACCGGAGGTGAGACTAACCGTCGCCCCGATCAGTTCACAAAACTCCCTCCAAAACACAGAGGTGAATTGGGGCCCCCGGTCGGAAACCACATCAGTCGCCAGTCCGTGAATGCGAAAAACGTGGAGAAGAATCAGTTCTGCCGTCTCCTTAGCTGACGGGATCTTAGGCAGGGGTACGAAATGAGCCATCTTACTAAACCGATCTACCACCGTCAAGATGGCAGTATGTCCGTGGGACGGTGGTAGACCAGTCACAAAGTCCAATGAAATATGTGACCAAGGGCGACGTGGGACCGGTAATGGATGAAGGAGGCCAGCTGGCGCTTGGTGAGATGGTTTGTGCCGATTGCACACAGGACAGGCGTTCACAAACTCCCGGGTGTCAGCCTCCAGCGTGGCCCACCAGAACCGTTGTAGGACCATCCCTTTGGTACGTTGAATTCCAGGGTGGCAGGAAAGTCTGGAGCTATGAGCCCACTGAAGCACCTCAGCCCTCAAAACCTGAGGCACAAACAAGCGGTTAAGAGGACAAGAACGAGGACCGGGTTGGTCCACCAAAGCGGTCTTAACCCTCTCCTCAATCTCCCAAGCGAGGACGCCGATCACTCGAGGAGCAGGAAGAATGGTGTCCGGAATACCCCAGGTGTCTCCCTCCCTCCCGAACTGCCGGGACAAAGCGTCGGCCTTCACGTTGTGGGAGCCCGGGCGGTAGGAGAGGAAAGAATTAAACCGGGTGAAAAATAACGACCACCTGGCTTGCCGAGAATTCAGTCTCTGTGCCGACCTGATGTATTCCAGGTTCTTATGGTCGGTCCAAACCTGAAATGGTTGTTCTGTCCCCTCAAGCCAGTGTCGCCACTCCTCCAACGCCAACTTGACTGCTAGAAGCTCCCGATTCCCCACGTCATAGTTTCTCTCCGCCGGACTCAATCTCCTCGAAAAGAAAGCACAGGGGTGGAGCTTCTGGTTCTCACCAGAACGTTGCGACAGGATGGCCCCCACCCCTACGTCAGAAGCATCCACCTCCACCACCAACTGACCAGCGGGGTCTGGTACTTGCAGGATAGGAGCCGACGTAAACCGGCCCTTGAGGTCCTGAAAAGCCTCCTCGGCTGCAGGGGACCATCGGAACGTCACCTTGGATGAGGTCAGGGCGGTGAGCGGGGCGGCCACGGTGCTGTAGCCACGGATGAACCGTCTGTAAAAGTTGGCGAATCCCAGGAAACGCTGCAGCTCCTTCCGGGAATCAGGGACCCGCCACGAGGTAACTGCTGAAACCTTAGACGGATCCATCTCCACACTTCCTTGACCCACGATGTAGCCAAGAAAGGCGACCGAAGAAGTGTGAAACTCGCACTTCTCCGTCTTGACGAACAGCGAGTTCTCCAGAAGTCTCTGGAGGACTGTCTGGACATGATGGACGTGTTCCTTGAGGTTCTTAGAAAAAATCAAAATGTCGTCCAGATAAACAAAAACATAACGATCCAACATGTCCCGGAGTACGTCGTTCACCAACGCTTGGAAAACTGCAGGGGCGTTGGTAAGTCCAAATGGCATCACCAGGTACTCGTAATGTCCCGAAGAGGCGGTCTTCCATTCGTCCCCCTCCCGGATTCGTACCAGGTGATAAGCGTTTCGTAGATCCAGCTTAGTGAAGATTGTAGCCCCCTGTAATAACTCGAATGCTGACGAGATGAGTGGCAAGGGGTAACGATTCTTCACCGTGACGTCGTTCAGGCCCCGATAATCAATGCAGGGTCTCAGGGTCTTGTCCTTCTTCGCCACAAAAAAAAACCCCTGCTCCTGCGGGTGATGTGGAAGGACGAATAATTCCCGCAGCCAGAGAGTCATTGACGTAAGTCTCCATGGACTTCCTCTCCGGTGCCGAAAGCGAGTACAACCGGGCCTTGGGTGGGACTGCGCCTGGATGTAGCTCAATGGCGCAGTCATAGGGCCGATGAGGTGGGAGAGATGTCGCCTTAGCCTTGCTAAACACCTCCTTAAAGTCCAAATATTCAGCCGGAACCCCTGTGACATCCGGAACCAGGTTCATCTCCACAGATAGTTGAGGTGCGGCGGCCTGCTTGAGGCAAACCTGATGACAGGAGGAACTCCAACCTAGGATGGACCCAGTTGCCCAGTCAATGTTCCGGTTGTGGCGGCGGAGCCACGGATAACCCACAATCAGAGGGATTTGGGGGGACCGTAGCACATGAAACTGGATTGTCTCATGGTGGTTCCCCGACATGAGCATATGGACCGGTGTCGTCTGGTGTGTCACTGTTCCCAGCAGGTGACCATCCAAAGCATTAGCCGGTACCGGCTGGAGCAGCCGAACCTGTTGGATGCCCAGCTGTAGTGCGAGCTCCTCGTCAATGATGCTAACATCTGATCCGGAGTCGATAAAAACAGCCAGAGCCTGAGATTTGCCTGTCAGGAGGAGTCGAGCATGGCACAAGGGTCTTAGATTGGGAATCAGCTCAAAGGTTTGGCCCACCAGTATACTCCCCATTACTGATGAGCTCTGTCCTTTTACCGGACAACGGGAAACCATATGTCCAGCCTGACCACAGTAAAGGCAAAGATTACCTCTCCGACGTAATTCCCTCTCCTCAGAGGTAAGACTGGTACGACCCACTTGCATGGGCTCGACCTCGTACCGTGAGTCAGAGTAGGAATGGGAATTCTCCGCCAAAACCGGAAGTCGAAATCTCCCGGAAACCGGAAGTTGTTGTTGCGAGCGGCGGGCCGCGTCTGTTGCTCTCCTCTCCGGGTCTGGATTCGTCTGTCAATCCGAGAGGTGAGCTCAATCAACCCATCCAAGGAAGCAGGGAGATCATAGGAAACCAGCTCATCTCTCATATAATCCGCTAATCCTCTCAGATATGCGTCACACTGCGCCGGCTCATTCCAGCTACTGCGGCGGCTGCTGGTGCGGAAGTCAATAGCGTAATCCACCACCGTGCCGGAACCCTGGCTCAAACTTAGCAGGCCTCCAGCAGCGTCGGGACCCAGACGAACGGAACCGAACACCTTCCGCATCTCCGCGGAAAATGCAGGGCGGAGGGACGGTAGCAGCCATGGTAGCGGCTAGCTGTTGTACGGTGGCGGCCATCTGTTGCATCTGGGAGGTAAGGTAAGCCAGCGTTTGTCCCTGGGTTGAGGTTGCCTGGTGGGTCTCGGTAGCTAAGGTAGCTATCGTGACCTCCTGTCTTTGGATGGCATCCTTAACCCTCTCAAAGCGGTCTCTAGGAGACCCGGTGTTTGCTTGGTCCATTTCTGGCCAGATCGTTCTGTCACAAACGAGCTGAGGACCAAAATGCAGAACACGGGAAACCAGAGATAGTCGGTAACCAGCTTTATTGAAGGCAATAGGCTGGTAGAAGACAACACGGCAGATAGTAGGCAAAGGGCTGGTCGGGGACAGGCGAGGGTTCCAGGAGACAGCAGGACGGGAGTCGCAGGTACAGAACGGGTCAGGGAGCAGGCGAGGCAGGCTGGTCAGGGACAGGCAGGGTCGAAACCGGGAGAGCAATCTGAAGGGTAATGCGGGAAAGACTGGCATGCTGCAAAGTACGATCTGGCACTGAGGTGAAAGTGAAGTGGGCCTAAATACTAATGGAGCTGATGGGTGTAACAGAGTGAGAGAGAGACAGGGTGTGACTACCAGGTGACTAAGGAATGTTAATGCAGAAAATAGGTGAGTGAGAAAGCAGATTGTGACAGCATCTAGGTACGCTGGGCATATTTGTTGTCATGCGTCATGACGTGCCGCCGGCGGCCGGCAGCTGAGTACCTGCATTTTACTGAGTACCGGCACCTTACCTCAGTAAGAAGTGCCGGTACCACATGTGTAAAAATCAGAAGTGCCGGTACTACGTACCGTACCGGTGAGTACCGGCCCAATTCAAGCACTGGTCGCTGTTGAATGGGGGGCCATTGTCAGTTTTTATAACTCTGGGGATTCCAATCACGGAGAAGATTGTGTCCATGACCGGAATGATCGTGTTAGCTGAAGTTGATCTTACACTCTCAACAACTGGGTAGTAGGTACTCTCCAGTGGTGGAGGTGGGTTTTTGAAGAGGGATTTTCAATTTTATTTTGTTTGTTTCTGTTTCAATCGTTTCTATAACTGTATGATCTTTCGTTGGGATAAGTACGGTTAATACGTTTTCGTTAGTGTTTTTCCGTGCCTCGCGGCGGGGATGGCGCCGCCGGTGTCTCCGAGACACGGAGTGCGTTTGGTGGCTCAGGCCACAAGCACAGTGGAGCAGGTGCTGCTGGCTGTGGGGGAGCAGGTCGGTCATGTAAACATCTCCTATGCTTCCAGCATGAACAAAGCGGTCATGGTCTTTTTGAAAGACCAGAAATATGTGATGGAACTTATTGAGAGCGGATTAATGCTAAACGAGGAATATATTCAAGTTTCGCCGTTGGCGACACCGTCCACGCGGATCACTGTGTCTGGCGTTCCTCCGTTCATCCCGAATGAGGTGCTGGAACGGGAGCTGAAGCGTTTCGGTAAGTTTGTCAGTAATCTCCGCACTGTTGCTCTGGGGTGTAACGGCCCCTACACACGGCGGCGTGCGTTGCCGCTTGGCTGTGGGCGTGTCTTGAGCTTGGGGAGTTTACGTGAGCAACGCGACCAACAATCAATCACATGAATCTCTCCTGTAAATTGCATAAAAGGTTTTACATGTCACACTTTATATGATGAACATTTATGACATTAATGTCTATGGTGCTATTTTACGCAACATTCCATGCTGGCTAAATACTGTCTATGTCTGCTAGCTGTCCATTCAAACGAAGTACACTGGATATAAAATCCTCAAACAGAAGAAAACCTACCAGTTTCACCCACTGTCTCTGCCACCTCCCTCCATGCCTGGCTCCTCCGGTTTGTATCCCGGTAGATGAACAGAGACTGATCATAAAGCTGAAGTTGACTAAAACTATGATGAAATATGTTCGTCAACGACCTTTTTTTCCATGACGAAAACGAGACGATGACGAGACGGCACCAACGGCAGTAAACAATAACTGTAACGAAATCATCATGCAATATCGTTGACGAAAAGTGACGAGACAAAATGTAGTTTACTAAATAAAAACTATGCCAAAATCTCTCTTTACTTTCGTTGACGAAAAATGAGGAGACAAAATATTATCAAAGATAAAGTTACATCTCTGATAGTCAGTTTTTCTCCCAGCAGTTCCATTTCCGGTGCTGCGGCAGGGCAGCAGCTGTGTATGTCTGTGCTGCGCGTGGCGGTACATTTTGAATTACACCGGGCAGCGGCACAATATGAACTGTCAGGAAGACTCGGGTCGAACTCATGGTCTAACTAACCTTATTTAACAGAAAATAAAATGGCAACAACAGGGCTTGGGAGCAGTGGTCGCACTCGCGTTAACCGAATACCCCCCCGTCAGCGTGAGTGAGTGATAAATTGTGCACTCGACGGATAATAATGGATTATGACGGAAATGTTACGATCCTGTTCGTCAAAATGTCTGACAACGAAAAAGTCTAAAGCCACCACTGCTTGGGAGAAAGAAACGATGTGATATTTGGGCCCGTTTTCGCTACAATGAGGCGGAGAAAAAAAGCGAATGCATTGTTTTATCAGAAGGGAAGCAATGTGGCCATAACACAGCTGGTACAAACACCACAAACCTGACCAGATACTCTCTGCAAAGCTTCTTAATCATTCAACCTGTGGTTTTCATCAAATAAGGACAAGATATAATCTTATTTATTTATGTATACTAAAATGACAAATTATTGGTTTTGGCTAGACTAGTTTGACTGAAATGTTCTAAATAATCTGATGACTAAAAAAGACTCAACAGTTTTCTTTGACTAAAATAAGACTAAAATGCTCAGACTTTTAGTCGACTAAATCTTGACGAAAATGTTTACTGTTTTAGTCGACTAAAATAAGACTAAAATGCTCAGACTTTTAGTCGACTAAAACTTGACTAAATAAAAACAGGATGAAGGTGACTAAATATGACTAAAACTAAAAAGAAAATTTAACATAGGACTAAGACTAAAACTAAATAAAAAAATAGCTGACGAAATTAACACTAGGACCGGGGCTGTGGGACAGTTGGAAGCTGTTGGCACACAGCAGGAGCTGCCGCCTGGCTCTGGGTGGCAAAAAGAGCTTCAACAGGCTGCAGACAATAATGAGGTGACCAGTGTTGGGCAAGTTACTTCCAAAATGTAATATATTACATATTACTTATTACTGTCTTTTGAAAGTAATAAGTTACATTACAATATTACTGTCTCTGAAATGTAATGAGTTACACTACTTTAGTTACTTTTGAGTTACTTTCACCAAAATAACCACAAAAGAATGGCTAGGTATTTGAAATGCTGAAATGTAGTTTAGTGCAGCTCATTATACATCCAGTGAAGGGCAATGTGGTATAGCATAACAACTGTGTAGGCCCTTAAGGCTACTGACAACTTGTATTACATGGCTTAGTTGAATACTCGATTCGGATTGTAAATTCTTAACATGTGACACGTTGTTAAGACAGTAGTACAGACCACTGTCAAGGACTATAATGAAGGTTGCTAAGGAGGATCAAGAAAGAGAAAGGAAAAGAGGTTAAAAGACGGAGCACTGGACATCAGATAAATCACCAGAAGAAAGCAGAGAGGAAGTAAACAATAACAGGACACGGAATGGGCTCTGTAGTTTGTTTAGTATATGGCCATGTACAGGCCCGGTTCCAGAACAATACTAATAATATTTACTGTGCTTGAAAACTGGTATCACATCATCATGTGAGGTTGACTTTGTGACCTGGAGAACATTTCAGCTGCAACATTAGCTCGTTGATAAGCTTGGGATATGAGATATTTTTGTAGCCATTCGTGGTGAAGGCATCTGTGCTATTTAGGGGTGTAACGGTATCTGTATTCGTCCCGTACCGTCACGGTTCGGACGTCACGGTTCGGCACATGCAGTCACATGGCGAATACGCCTTTTTTTACGAGTGTGAAAAAAGTCTGTCACTCAGGGCAGTATTACACTATATATAATCCAGGGGGCGGTATTGCGCCTAAAAGCCAGCCGCCCTTAAATAACACGTCAAACATGCTCAATCACATCCGAGTCAGTCTCAGTCCCCAGCGAGAGGGTTTTCTCGACGTCAGGTGACAACAGGTTACCGCCAACAGATCTGCCCTCACTGCTGACAACGTAGACACACTCATCTTTTTGAAGACAAACTTGAAAATAGAGTAAAGCTTGAGTACCTTTATTTAGGCATAATGGCCTCACACACTCACAAGTTAATTACACATGTTAGACATTGCTCCTAAAGGTACAGATTTTATTTTGTTTTATATTTATCATTGTATTTATTTTATATTTTGACATCAGGAGATGTTATACAGTTCTGTATTGCCTTTTATTGATTGTGATTCAAACACTTTCTTATTATTTATTTTAATATGTTCAAGACATTCTTTTTAGTTGTACAGCTTATTTAACCTTTTTGTTTGACATCAGCCAATATAAATAATATGGCCATCTGAGTGTTACTGTTTGTGATTTGTTTGTAACTGTGTAATACAGTTAATGATTCCAAATGTTAGAGTTCCTTATTTTCATACCAAAACTTGCACGACTGTTAAAAATTAAATAACAGCAAAAAAAATTATGCATTTGGGACTTTTTTTTGCTTTTCCTTGTTGTACCGAAACCGTACCGAACCGTGAGCCCCAAACCGAGGTATGAACCGAACCGTGACTTCTGTGAACCGTTACACCCCTAGTGCTATTGTATGCATTATGTTTGACCCAACATTTCTACAGGCATGGCAGAATATGGCACTATTGTCACATGAATATTCGATTGTCTATTTGTATACCACGAGCTGCAAAATGACCGCCTAACCCCACTGTACAGGCGGGTTCTTGTTTAGATATACCTGGGCAGGCTCTGTTTTGCCGTGGTATCCTGGCACCTGCGGGCCACAGAGGGGCTTCGGAATTTTCGGGCGACGAAGACTGCTGCTCCGGGGGCGAGGGCGGCGAGTCAGGCGGGAGTAAGCTAGTGTCCACAACGGAGGGTAACGTGATGTCCCCATCTGGCTTGTTGCTACGGTCTGCAGTAGATGCAGTGTTGCTGGTGTTTAGTGATGGTTGCTTTAACCATTTTCGTATAAATGATTATCCACAGATGTGTGTCACTGCTATGGAAGCACTTTGGAAATGATGCACGCGCAGCGGAGCAGGTCACGCGCACCTGACACAATTTGTTGTTTGTATTTTTCGCTCCGTTCTCTTTTTTGAATAGAGGGTGCATAACATTCAACTGGGGGTGCAATGCATGCCTACACTATGCACCCCCGAAGATCCCGACGCGAGGCCTGAAGGGTAAACAGACCAGGTTTACTAATCTACCCGCACAATTTGTCTCCGGTGTCGGAATGTCTCGCTATGTTAGTACATTCTTAAAAAACAAAACACCAATTAATTTTGGGTTGAAATGTGTTGTAACTGCGTTACTGAGCATTGTAACGGGTAATATATTACCCACATTTCATTAGTAATGCGTTACATTACTTTGTTACAGCAAAAAGTAATATATTACTGTAACTCCGTTACTTTTGTAACACTGGAGGTGACAGAGATGAACACAGACGGTGAGGGGGATTCTGACTGTGTTTCAGTTGCAGATAGTCTCTCTCAGAACGCAGAGATATATTCTTTGGAAGGAATTAATATCTTTTTAGATGAGTCTTTTGGCAAGGCAGTGGAAGTGAGAGACTTTTTCCCTGACACTAACAAGTTTCTTCATACAGTGAGCACTCTTCAGAAAGTTGTAGGGTTAGACCTGCTGGATGAAAATAAACACTATCGTCTCAGGAAGCATGTAACTGCTATGAAAAAAGTTACGAAAGGAAGCAAAAGAGGGAGGAAACTGAAAAAATAAATAATTTCAACATGATCATGCAACACTGGGTGTCTCCTCTCTGCTGTGTGTACCTGTCCGTTCTTTCTCTCTGTCTACTTCCTCTAATGCAGGCTTTAAGGGTTGCTTCTTTAAACATTAACGGGGGTAGAAGTGCACAGAAAAGAGCTTTAGTGTTAGAGGTCTTTAATCAGAAAAAATGAGATGTGATATTTCTGCAGGAAACGCACAGTGATAGCCTGAATGAGACGGACTGGGGAATGTGGTGGGGGGGTCGGTATGTACTCAGTCATGGCTCAAACCTTAGTGCTGGAGTAGCCTCTCTAAATGTTAAGATGTGATCCAGCACAGAGATAGTGGCAGGTAGAGCCTTGATGGTGAAAGTGGAACTGTTAGAGTTCTTTTTCACTTTTATTAATGTTTATGCACCCAATCAGGGCCCTGCACGTGTATCTGTGTTTCAATTATTAAAAGACAAGCTAGACACTAGTGTGCAGGGGGAGTGTGTTATACTGTGGGGGGGGGGACTGGAACGTTTGCACTAATGTCACTTTAGACAGAATAGGACGGGAGCCGCATCCTCAGCCGTCCCTTTTACTGTCACAGGTGATAAGAGAGGCTGATTTAGTGGATGTGTGGAGCAGGCTTGGATTTTCGTCATTTTAGGGGCAAGGCCATTTGGCCTTTGGTGTCACACATTTTTTCAGGGCGGAAAGGCCACATGCCAGGGCACAAAGGCCATTGAGGGAGAAATTACGATTTGGAGCTTACAAATAAATAACTTCACTTTCTAATGACACTTTTTTAATATCAATAATCGTATCATCATCATATAGGCCTATGCCTCCTTAGTATTACCGTATATAAAATGAAATACTTTACTTTGAATAATTAGTGTTTGGTATGTTTTCCATCTACTACTACTCCCATTCACAAATCCGAAATGAAATCTAAAAATCAAAAATTCTATTAATATGTAACGAATATATTCCATTTCAGAAGAAACAGCCTTCAAGGGTCAAACTCTGCACATACATCATTCAGCAGTGCACAGTGAAGCTCCAACATCCAACTGTATGAACAAGCAATAGTGTGTGTGTGTGTGTGTGTGTGTCCATGCGTGTGTGTGTGTGTGTGCATGCGTGTGTGTGTGCGTGTGTGCGCGCGTGCGTCTCTTTAATCAACTCCTCACAGCTCCTCCTATCTGTTCAGAAACTGGACAAAAGTTAAAGATGTACAAACCACAGACTGTCTCTGTCATGACGAATACAGTCACTGCTTTAATTCTGTCTTTAGGACGTTGTTGTGAGTGTGGACGAAGCAGCTACAACGTCAGTTTAGCCTGATCGATCATCAAAACACGCATTTCAAAAGGTTTGTTGAATGCTGTCTTCTCTGCACACTTATCAAAGCATTAAAGCATGTTTTTTACTAACCGTTATCAGTATTTAGTTACTTCGGCATCATTTTGAAATGTGTATTACAATGAAATCACGATAAAATAGGTTAATTTGGTCGTAGTTGGTTTCCACCACAGTATTTACATGGAGATACACCCCGCCCCCTCTCCAGCGCGTCCCGTTTGAATGACAGGAGTAAACCTGGAGTAAACACAGCTGACAGCCGCGGTGAAACTCCAGCGGTTAGAGCAATGCGAGTATTCTCATCGCGTCCGTTGTGAACGCAGCATAATGCAGTTCAGAATCCACTGTTCTGACGCTTTTAAAGCAACTTTTAACAGTGCGAGGGGCCCAAAGGCCATGGTGGCCGTAGGACGTACAATTATTTGTGGGGCATAACGGCCAGACCGAGGGGCTACGACGGCCATGGCCGTCGTGGCCGCCGTGAAAATCCCACCCTGGTGTGGAGGATGAAACACCCCTCTGTTAAACAATACACCTGGATGAGAATGCTAGATGGGGGCGTCAGTGCAGCCAGGCTAGACAGATTTTACATGTCTGCTTCTTTTATTACTCGTGCAGTGAACTGTCACATCCAACCTGTTGGTTTTACAGACCATCAGTTTGTTTCTTTAGATTTGGTTTTATCCAACACAGAGAAACCTAGATCGTTCTGGCAGTTTAATGTTAACATTTTACAAGATTTGATTTTCTGTGAGAATTTAAAATTATTTTGGATCAACTGGAAATCAAAGAAAGAGTCTTTTCCCTCCCTGAGTCAGTGGTGGGAGGTAGGAAAGGCTCAGATTAGAGTGTTCTGCCAACAGTATACAGCCTACTCCACTGCAAACATTAGGAGAGCTATAGAGCAGTTAGAGAGGGAGATCAGAGAGTTAGAGAGTGTGTCTGCTCGAAATATAGAACAGTCCCTCCTAAAACAACAACAGCTTAACTGTTTTCTTCAGGAGAAAGCCAAGGGAGCTCTGATCAGAGCCCGTTTTACTTCCATGAGAGACATTGATGCACCAACCACCTTTTTCTTCAACCTGGAGATGTCTGTGGGCCAAAGGAAGCAGATGGTATGTCTGCGTCTCCCCGATGGACAGGTAACCTCTGAACCTGATGAGACATGCAGTGTCCTTCTACACAGACCTGTTCAAAGCCGAAGGTCGTGACGTGGAAGCTGCCGATGAACTTCTTCAGGGTCTTCCACAGCTGTGGAATGTTTGCAAACTGTATAATATAAATGTTGGTATTATTTCTATTGACCAGGAGAAGGCGTTTGATCGTGTGGATCACACTTTTCTGGCTGCCACTTTGCAGGCTTTTGGTGTTGGGAGCATTTGTTGTCCTGGGTGAAGTGTTTGGACAGTGATGCATGTTGTGTTGTGAAGGTGGGGGGAGGGCTGAGCAGACCAGTTAAAAGGGGGATCAGGCAGGGCTGCCCTATCTCAGGCCTATTATATAGTATTGCCATCGAGCCGCTTTTGTGCAGACTTAGAAACCGGTTGAGGGGCCTGTGTCTGCCAGAGTCAGCTCAGGCCCCCCTGGTGGTTGTATCAGCTTATGCTGATGATGTCAGTGTCAACGAGATATCCAGGAGCTACAGGACAGTTTAGCTTTGTACAGGAAGGCTGCTTCAGCCAAAGTTAACTGGGAGAAGAGTGAGGCAGTTTTGGTAGGTCAGTGGAGTGTAGGAAATAGGCCCAGTCTTCCTGGTAACCTCAGCTGGGGAAACAAGGGTTTAAAGGTCCTGGGAGTTTGGTTGGGGTCTGAGGACATGGTGGCATAGAACTGGGAGAGTTTGCTGGGAAAGGTGCAAGCTAAGTTAGCCAAATGGAAATGGCTGCTACCCCAGCTGTCCTACAGGGGAAGAGTTCTTGTAGCCAACAATCTGGTTGCCTCGTCTCTGTGGCACAGACTACAGGTGTTAACCCTACCGTCGGGCCTCATGAAACAACTGCAGCGGCTCCTCATGGATTTCTTCTGGTCGGGTCATCACTGGGTGCCAGCATCGGTCCTGTACCTGCCTGTGGCGGAGGGGGGGCAGGGCAGGGCCTTGTGGACATTACTACGAGAACTGCTGCTTTTAGACTGCAGGCAGCTCAGCGGCTGCTGTATGGTGCCTCTCCCTGCAGGCTGGCTATGGCCCGGCTGTTGCTCTGGAGGGCAGGGGGCTTTGGTTTTGATAAACACCTGTTTCTGCTGAAGGCCCCTGCGTACAAGATAACTGGACTTGCACATTTTTACTGCTCAGTCATCAATGCCTGGAAGATTCTGAGTTTTACCAGGCCACCCGACCCCCGGCCTGGGATGTGGCTGTTTGAGGAGCCACTGTTTGACACTGGTTTTTTCTTCGGCCACCCTAAAAAATGCGTTCATTCAATCAATCAATCAATGTTCATTTATATAGCCCAATATCACAAATGTTACATTTGTCTCAGTGGACTTCACAGTTTGTGCAGAATATCAGTATGACAATACGACACCCTCTGTCCTTAGACCCTCACATCGTACAAGGAAAAACTTCCAGAGAAAACCCACAGTTTAAAGGAGAACATGGGAGAAACCTCAGGGAGAGCAACAGAGGAGGGATCCCTCTCCCAGGACGGACAGATGTGCAATAGATGCTGTGTGTAAATCGAAAAGATAATACATTTGCAACATAGGTATTCATTGAAGCGGGAGTGGTAAAACTTGGCCATTTGACGGGGGTCTCCACAGAAAAACTGGCTGAGGTGACGGGCATTCGATCAACCCGAGTTCTGGAGAACCTGGTAGATGAGGTGTGGCAGTCGCTGTCGCCATCCCACCGGACTTTTGCTCTGGATGCAGATCTGGCTGACCAGTGGAGAAAGGGACATGATTATGTCTTTCCTGCCTTGAGTGTGGGTCCTGCGGTGGGGGAATGGGGAGAGGAGGATGGTCTCCTGCTATCACTGGGGATTCTAACACCTGGAAAGTTCAGCTCCTGAAATGGGAAGCTGCTATACCTTAGCTGCGTAAAGGTGCTAAACCTCAGCTCGCTTACAGGCGTCAGAGAGTCGAGGTGGAAGGATGTGTTTGGCTTGGGCTTTTCCCCTCAGGGCAGCTGGAGGTAGTGTTAATTTCGTCAGCTATTTTTTTATTTAGTTTTAGTCTTAGTCCTGTGTTAAATTTCCTTTTTAGTTTTAGTCATATTTAGTCACCTTCATACTGTTTTTATTTAGTCAAGTTTTAGTCGACTAAAAGTCTGAGCATTTTAGTCTTATTTTAGTCGACTAAAACAGTAAACATTTTAGTCAAGATTTAGTCGACTAAAAGTCTGAGCATTTTAGTCTTATTTTAGTCAAAGAAAACTAATTATTTTAGTCTACTTTTTGTCACGATCACAGGTACAGATAAGAACCCAATAGCACGACTCAGATACAACCAGTGTAGTAATGTTCCGTTTATTCCAGGTCAAGGACAGGCAGAGTCAAAACCAGTAAATCCATTAGGCAGGCAGGAATCGAAAGCTGGGCAGGACAAAACTCAGGACTAGAGCCCAACACTCACTGGAGAGCTTGGCGGAAACGACAAGACAATCTGGCAACTGACAACTGAAAATGAGGTGGTATAAATACTGTGGAGTGATGAGGGAATGAGTAACAGGTGAGGGGAAGGGCTGAGGAGACCAGGTGAGGGAAATGAGCTGATTACAAGGGCCTGGGGGAAAGCGGGATCTGAAATGACAGGAGAGTTTAGATGAGGCATCAAACAAACAATAATATAGGTGTCTAACTTGTGACAGAACCCCCCCCTCTATGGACGGCTCCTGACGTCCCACGAGGTTGATCGGGATGGGCCTGGTGAAAGTCAGTAATGAGAGATGGATCATAGATACTGCGAGCGGGCACCCATGACCGCTCTTCAGGACCATAACCCTCCCAGTGTACCAGGTACTGCAACCCTCTACCACGTCGCCGGGACTTGATGAGGCGACGGACAGTGTAAACAGTCTCCCCGTCGATAGTCCGGGGTGGTGGTGGGGGTGTAGAGGGGGGCTGAAGAGGGCTCACATTAACTGGTTTGATCTTGGACACGTGGAAGGTAGGATGAATCTTCATAGAAGGGGGCAGACGCAGGCGGACAGCTGCAGGATTGATAATCCTAGCTATGGGAAATGGGCCTACAAAACGGGGAGACAACTTCTTTGACTCAACTCTGAGAGGGAGATCCCGTGTGGAGAGCCAGACACGTTGCCCTGGGGAGTACTGTGGAGCTGGCTTGCGACGGCGATTGGCGGTCCGTTGATAACGGTCGGAAGAGCGCAGGAGCGCGGAGCGGGCCTTTAACCACATGCGTCGACATCGGCTTACAAACGCATGTGCAGATGGGACGCTGGCCTCCCGTTCCTGTGCCGGGAAAAGGGGCGGCTGGTATCCGCGGGAGCATTGGAATGGAGAAAGACCAGTAGCAGAACTAGGAAGGGTGTTGTGGGCATACTCAACCCATAGAAGCTGCCTCGACCAGGAGGAGGGAGTGGAGGAAGCTAGCCAGCGTAAGGCAGTCTCCATCTCCTGGTTCATTCGCTCTGCTTGACCATTGGACTGGGGATGAAATCCGGACGAGAGACTGACACTGGCTCCCAGCAGTCTGCAAAACTCGGACCAAAAACGAGAAGTAAATTGTGGTCCCCGATCAGACACAACGTCACTGGGAAGACCATGCAGCCTGAACACATGTTGTAGCATGATTTCAGCCGTTTCCTTGGCAGTAGGTAATTTGGTTAATGGAATAAGTCGGGCAGACTTGGAAAACCGGTCTATGACTGTGAGTATGACTGTGTTACCGTCTGAGGGTGGTAGTCCGGTGACAAAATCCAAGGCGATGTGGGACCAGGGACGATGAGGGATAGGCAAGGGATAAAGAAGACCGGAGGGAGCTTGGCGTGAGGTCTTATTTTGGGAGCAGACTAGGCAAGCAGCAATGAATTCCTTGGCATCCTTCTCCATGGAAGACCACCAAAATCGCTGTTGAATCAGGGCTAGGGACCGTCTCACTCCTGAGTGACAAGCCAGGCGAGAGTTATGACCCCACTGGAGAACCTGGGTACGGAGAGTGGCAGGAACAAACAGACGGTTAACAGGACAGGCACTTGGGGCTGGGTGTTCAGCATGAGAGCGCTTGACCTTATCCTCCACCTCCCAGGTCACCAGACCAATGACACATGTAGAAGCGATGATATTCTCAGAATGAGATGGAGAGCTCTCTGGCTGGAACTGGCGAGACAGGGCGTCAGGTTTGATGTTCTTAGAACCAGGTCTGTATGAAAGAGAAAAATCAAAGCGTGTGAAAAACAGAGCCCACCTGGCTTGACGAGAGTTCAGCCGCTTAGCTGAACGGATGTACTCCAAATTTTTGTGATCAGTCCAGACCACAAAAGGCTGCTCTGCTCCCTCCAACCAGTGTCTCCATTCCTCCAGGGCAAGTTTCACTGCCAACAGTTCTCGATTTCCAATGTCGTAATTTCTTTCTGCTGGAGACAGCTTCCGGGAGAAGAAGGCACACGGGTGCATCTTCTGATCCTCGGCCGACCGTTGAGAAAGAACTGCCCCAACTCCAGTGTCCGACGCATCTACCTCTACAGTAAACTGCCGAGTAGAGTCTGGAAAAATCAAAATGGGAGCAGAGGTGAAGCGTGACTTTAACTCACCAAAAGCCCCTTCGGCCACCGAGGACCACCGGAAGGGAATGTTCTGAGAGGTGAGAGCTGTGAGACGGGTTGCCACCAAACTGTAGTTTCGAATAAACCTCCGGTAGAAGTTGGCAAAACCCAGAAAGCGTTGGAGCTCCTTGCGGGTTGAAGGGCGTGGCCAGTCAGTGACCGCCTTGGTCTTTTCAGGATCCATCTTGATGTTTCCGGTGGAGACCACAAATCCCAGGAAAGGGACTTCTGTGGTGTGGAACACACACTTCTCGGCCTTGACAAAGAGGTGGTTCTCCAAGAGCCTCTGGAGGACTAGGCGAACATGGACCACATGCTCCAGTTTAGACTTGGAAAAAATCAAAATGTCATCCAGGTATACAAAAACACAGATATTGAGAAGATCCCGCAGAACATCATTCACCAACCCCTGGAAGACTGCAGGTGCATTGGTGAGTCCAAAAGGCATGACTAAATACTCATAATGTCCACTAGGAGTGTTAAATCCCGTCTTCCACTCGTCCCCCTCCCTGATTCTCACCAAATGGTATGCATTACCTAGGTCCAGCTTGGTAAAAATAGTAGCGCCTTGTAACAGTTCAAATGCAGAGGAAACAAGTGGAAGGGGGTACCTGTTTTTGACAGTGATGTTATTGAGTCCTCTGTAGTCAATGCATGGGCGCAGAGTCTTATCCTTCTTACCCACGAAGAAGAAACCTGCACTAGCAGGAGATGATGAAGGCCGGATAAGCCCTGCATCCAAAGAGTCATTGATATACTTCTCCATTGACTTAGTTTCAGGAGCCGATAAAGAAAAAAGTCGACCTCTAGGAGGAGAAGTACCAGGTAACAGGTCAATAGGACAGTCATTAGCACGATGAGGCCGGAGTGAGGTGGCCCGAACTTTGTTAAAGGCCTTTTTAAGGTCCCAGTAATCATTGGGAACACCGGAAAGGTCTTCACACTCAGAGATCCTCGGCTGACTGGAATCAATTGAGGAACTAGATCTTAAGCAGACAGCATGACAATGAGCACTCCACTCTCTAATAGTCCCTGAAGCCCAATCTATATGAGGATTATGCCTCCTTAACCAAGGAAACCCCAAAATGACAGGCTGATGTGGTGCATGGATAAGGTGAAAAGAGAGTGTTTCGCTGTGATTACCTGACATGCTCATTTGAACTGGAGTTGAACGGTGTGTCACTCTGCAGAGAAGACGACCATCTAGAGCTGTAGCATTGATGGGCTTCTCCAAAGCCTCCTGACCAAGTCCCATTTGAAAGGCCAGTGTTATGTCCAAAAGACTGGCATCAGCACCAGAGTCAATAAGAACTGCCACAGTGTGCATTTTCCCCAAGCAGCTCAGCTGAGCATGGGTTAGGGGTCGAGAGGGCATTTCTAAATTCATCATACGGCTCACCAGCGCCCTCTGGATGACTGGTGAGCCCTGTCTTTTACAGGACAAGAGAAGGCAAGATGACCCTGCTGGCCGCAGTAAAGACAGCAGTTGTCCCGCAGGGCGGCGCTGTCGTTCTGCCTCGGAAAGCCGGGTCCGCCCCAGCTGCATTGGTTCAGATGAGTTAGAAAATCCTCCTCTCACCTGTTCAGTAGCATGCGCTGACGGGAGAGGCGAAGCCTGAGGGGCGACGGAGAAAACCCTCTCTCTCCCTCCGCTCCCGCAGACGGCAGTCAATGCGGATGGAGAGAGCCACCAGCTCATCTAAATCAGCAGGAAGGTCCCTAGCTGCCAGCTCGTCTTTAAGGCGTTTTTTATGTTTCATGTGGAACAAATTGATGCAGGTCTCCCTTGTAAAAGAGATCCATGATCTCAAGGGACCTATCTGTTTAAATAAAGGTTTGAAATGAAATGAAATAAGGCGATCCGACAGACCGTTGTAGAAGGCATCGAGGAGTGAAGAAGCATTCCAGTTACTCTCGGCGGCTATGGTACGAAACTCGATGGAGTAATCCGACACAGATCTCCCTCCTTGCCCCAGGTTAAACAGTCCACGAGCTACCTCTCTTCCGGGTGTAGCGTGATCAAAAACTTTACGCAGTTCATCGGAGAATACGCTTACAGATGAGCAGGCAGCGGATTGTCTTTCCCATTCGGCGGTACCCCAGTCTTTAGCTTTGCCCGTGAGAAGAGAGACAATATACGCCACCCGGGATCTTTCTGTTGGGAAGGCGGAAGGCTGAAGCTCGAAGGCGAGGGAACATTGGACCAGGAATGGTCTGCACGAACCTGGGGCTCCCGAGTAGCGTTCCGGAGGAGGCAGGCGTGCATCCGATGCCAGAGGACTCTGGATTCGAACAACGGAAGCTGGAGTTAGTTCCGGGCCATGGACCGTTGCAGGACGGGTCTGAAGATGATCACGGAGATTCACAAAGGTCCGTTCGACACGAGCGGCCATCTCCTGCATCGCTTCAGCCATGAAGGTAAGCTGCTGCTCGTGGCGTTGTAACACGATATCGTGCGAAGGCGGTTCTGTCGCTGAGTCGGCTGGATTCATGTTTGGCCAGATTGTACTGTCACGATCACAGGTACAGATAAGAACCCAATAGCACGACTCAGATACAACCAGTGTAGTAATGTTCCGTTTATTCCAGGTCAAGGACAGGCAGAGTCAAAACCAGTAAATCCATTAGGCAGGCAGGAATCGAAAGCTGGGCAGGACAAAACTCAGGACTAGAGCCCAACACTCACTGGAGAGCTTGGCGGAAACGACAAGACAATCTGGCAACTGACAACTGAAAATGAGGTGGTATAAATACTGTGGAGTGATGAGGGAATGAGTAACAGGTGAGGGGAAGGGCTGAGGAGACCAGGTGAGGGAAATGAGCTGATTACAAGGGCCTGAGGGAAAGCGGGATCTGAAATGACAGGAGAGTTTAGATGAGGCATCAAACAAACAATAATATAGGTGTCTAACTTGTGACACTTTTTGTCAATGAAAACTGTTGAGTCTTTTTTAGTCATCAGATTATATAGAACATTTCAGTCAAACTAGTCTAGCCAAAACCAATAATTTGTCATTTTAGTCAAACGTATTTCACAATACGATTATATCTTGTCCTTTCGCTTTTTTTCTCCGCCTCATTGTCGCGAAAATGGGCCCAAATATCACATCGTTTCTTTCTCCCAAGCAGTGGTGGCTTTAGACTTTTTCGTTGTCAGTCATGTTGATGGACAGGATCGTAACATTTCCGTCATAATCCATTATTACCCGTTGAGTGCACAATGTATCACTCACTCGCGCTGGCGTGGGGGTATTCGGTTGACGCGAGTGCAACCACTGCTCCCAAGCCCCGTTGTTGCCATTTTATTTTCTGTTAAATAAGGTTAGTTTGACCATGAGTTAGACCCGTGTCTTCCTGACAGTTCATATTGTGCCGCTGCCCGGTGTAATTTAAAATCTACCGCCGCGCGCAACACAGACATACACAGCTGCTGCCCAGCCGCAGCACCGGAAATGGAACTGCTGGGAGAAAAACTGACTATCAGAGATGTAACGTTATCTTTGATAATATTTCGTCTCCTCATTTTTCGTCAACGAAAGTAAAGAGAGATTTTGGGATAGTTTTTATTTAGTAAACTACATTTTCGTCTCGTCACTTTTCGTCAACGTTATTGCATGATGATTGCGTTACAGTTATTGTTAACTGCCGTCGGTGCCGTCTCGTCATCGTCTCGTTTTCGTCATGGAAAAAAAGGTCGTTGACGAACATATTTCGTCATAGTTTTAGTCAATGAAATTAACACTAGCTGGAGGATCCTGTATAAAGCTCCGGTTGAGAAACGGATCGCTGACATCCAATGGAGAGTTATACACGGTGCAATAGCCACTAACAAATACAGAGCTCATTTTGACCCGGGCACAAGGGGGGGCTGTCCGTTCTGTTTTATGGCAGAAACATTGGAGCATTTAGTGGTGTCCTGTCCCCGATTGGCTGGTCTTAAAACAATGTTACAGGAGTAGGTGGAAGGGTTCGAGGAGGTTTTCTCCATACCACTTTTTGTCAATGGCCCCAAATACATCCTGAAAAAGAAGGAAACCCTACTATTGATACATTTCTTGTTTGCTAATGCAAAATTAGCAATCTGGAAAAGTAGGAAGAACCAAGTTGCTGGAGTGGGATGGACGGATGCAGTGCTCTGTCTGAGAGGGCTGGTGGCAGTGCGTCTGAGGGTGGAGCATGCGTACTATACGCTGATCAATCATCTGCAGGGGTTCTGGATGTGTGGGATGTTGGGCAGGTTCTGTGCTCACTGGGGGAGAATGACTCTCTCATATTGAAGTTTTAAAGGATAGGTGTAGTTTTTGTTTTGAAAGTGTGTAAAAGACGATGTTTTTAAATGGATAAAACGCTTTCAAATCGGGTTTAAAAATGATATTTATTTGGTAGTCATGTTTATTTATTTATTTGATTGTAATGTATTAGGTTTGTTCCGACTCTTTTGCAGGGTGGGTGTATGTTTAAAACAAATGCAAATACAATTTGTTTTAAAAATGAAATCTTCTTCTTCTACTTCTTATAGTGTTGTCATTTTTAGTGGCTCAGTATGTCCAGCTGGGGTATTTGCCTGACACGCAAGACACCTGCTTACCGATGCTTCTGATTTGTGATCAATATCTGGAAACCAAACCAAACCAAACCAGTGGGAATCACCATTCTGGTGCCCCTCAGTACAATGTCTGATGCGTGTGATACTGTCAGCTCGCTGCTAACTTGTCTGAACTATTTTAATATGGCAGCATGTTAAGATAAGATAAGACTTTATTTATCCAGAAGGAAATTGTTGTGCCACAGTTACAAAAATACAATTAACACAGCAGCATAATAGTAAAACTGTAAACTTACAGTGCAGTAAAAATTAAATATACAGGAAACATAGACAGTCACATAATTAATGTAAATATTTAGTCGTGCAAAAAAACGTAGTGGCAGATTGCACGTTATCATAGCACATTATAAAATAATAATAATATTCCACATGTTATATAGCAGCGAGTGTTTTGTAATGATGGTAATGATATTTATATTGCACATAGTGTTGGTGTGGAAGTTCTGAGTTCCCTTTACTTAGGGGTGAAGAGTTAAAGAGTTTGATGGCCCCTTGGAGGAAAGACCTCCTGTGGCATACCGTGGTGGTCTTCGGTGATCTCAGTCTGTGGCTGAAAGTGCTCCGGTAGGAAACCGGTGTGGCATACAGGGGGTGAGACCCGTTGTCGAGAATATTTAAAGGAAGAAACGTCATTAGGAGAGCAGTTTTCCAGAGAAGGACGCATTTCGGAGGACATGTGAAGATCAACAAGAAGTCCTGCATCATCTGCATCGATCGGGTTGTACATCTACAAATTCGACAGTGATGAAAAACCATCTTATTTTCCTCGTCAGTAGGCTATATTATTAATTCTAGCATTACTTCAAAAAATGTTTAAAATCAAACTGATGCTCAGCCAGCCAGCTGTCTAAAGTTAGCTAGGGAGTGTGTGATTTAAAAATGTCACTTATGAGGCCTCTTTGAATAGCTCAAACATTTGTATGTCCTTGCATTTCAGAGTCATCGTGTTTTATCAAATGCTAACCGTTTTGGATCATCTGTGCATTTTCTTAAGATTGGTTAGCTGTAACGTTAGCGGTTGCTAGCTAGCTAGCTGATATCTTTGCCCCTTGTTAATAGCTGCAAATGCGACGAAAAAACATATATTAGATATTTTAGCCTCATCAACATTAATGCATAATATTCATTCATTATGCATTTGGTTAGTGTCTTTGTCTGTTCTCTACAGGTGTCTGCCACCGCAGCTGCTGTTGAGACAACCCTCACTCTACCTGCAAGTCCTCGTCTGATACTGCTTGGTATACATTTCATTGATAGACATATTATATCAGATTGGCCATTGTTCTTTGAGTTTACAGATGTTTACGCAAGGTGAGATGCATTCTGATGTTGCTAAGTCATTACTGGACGGCGATGGATGATCACCTTTGAGGGCCGTGTCACACCAACTTCTTTGACGGGACTTGCTGCTGTCTTTTGCGATCTACTATATCAGGGGTCGGCAACCTTTTTGATATGAAGTGCCATTTAAAAAAAAAATTGTTATCAGCGTGCCCACGATCGAGAATTATCAAGGGGGGGGGGGGGGGGGGTTGACTGAGGAGCAGGAGGGCGGGGGAGCCTCGCTGCGGGGGAAGCAGTGTGTGGACCTGTCAGCGCAACTTACATGATGCCGAATTTAAAACTGAAACACACATTAAACACATTTAAATAATTGGTTTAAACGGCATAATAATAAGGACGATCGTCCGTTTTGTGATTCTCCAGAACACACATGTTATGATATTAGGGTCACGCAGAGTGAGATGAGATCGCTGTCCCTTTAAGAGAGAGAGAGAGGGGTGTGGCTTGTGCATGTGTGTTTGTGGATGGTAGAGCGAGAGTGAGGGAACGTGTGTATGTTTCTGGAAGTGAAACGAGGAAGCAGAAAAACAGAGGTCTGTGTTTTGTGAAACAGAAGAGCAGCTAAATAAATGCAACGGCCTCCCAAGAAGAGCTCGCCTCTCTCCAGTCATTGAAGCTAAAGTGGGTTATTGAACCTGAAGCTTGTTGCTTCTGCCCTCCTCGACTACGGTCTGGGAGCCGACAGGAAAGTTCAACACATAGATGGCCAGTCCGCCCCTTTGTAGCATATTATTTCGATGAGAGATGAGCAGATCGCCACTGGGCTTTCAACTAAAGACACAGCCACGCAAAAACTGCGGCATTTGTACAGCTCCTTATGAGTAGGCTACTGCAATTAGTGAAGTGCTTTCCTCCGTGGTGAAACGATCAGCACCACGGAGGAAAGCGGCAGAAAGTCACCTGGAGATAAAGAGAGCGGGGCTGCGTTGCGTGCATGGCTTCCTGCTGCGGGTAACGGGGAGACGCGCTCTGGCGGCGGTCTCGTTCAGGATCCGAAAATACAATTTAAATATTTTTGCACACTTATTCCTAGTGTGCCACTGGTTACGGTGCCGCGTGCCAATGCTGGCACGCGTGCCAGGGGTTGCCGACCCCTGTACTATATATTCAACCTGCAGTATCAGGAAGAGGCAGCCGGTACTCTAAAATTCATTCAGAGGTAAGACTCCTTTCATTACCTTATAATCATTATGTTTTTTTATTTACAATTAAAATCTTTGAAACCTGAATAACCACAAATCATTACTTTGCTCACTTAAAGGGATAGTTTGGATTTTTTTAACATAAGATGCTGGTATTAGTTACTTACCGGTATTGACACAGACATTAACTCAGGCAGGAAGTCAGAAATGTCCCTGCCAGCTGGTCAATTGTTAGGCAAAAATGCAGAACATGGGATCAGGTAACAACAACATTTCAAGCCTCAAAAAAACAAAACATGAACCATTCACACGAGAATACAACATATATGGAGTAATTCTGCTGCTTGAACTCTATATCTTGAACATATTTTCTTTGTTAATTATGTGTATTACTATTCAGTGGAGCCGATTCCAATATCAAGCTGCCGATAATCTTGAATAGAGGCGTAATATGTGAACTGGCTCCAGTGCGTAGTAATACACTGGCAATTTTCAACAAATGAAATAGTTCCAAGATATAGAAGGGTCTGATAGGAAAAATCAAGCAGCGGAATTACACTAAATAACATAATAATTGTGAGGGATTAATTTTGGCTTTACTTAAGATATTTGACCTTTCCGCCTGTTGACGTTTACGACGAAGCCGAAGTCTGTTATCTGTCTTAAGAAATGGGAAGTTTCACCTATTGCTGACATTATGAGTTTTGTGACCGGTCAACTCTCGGTCACAAGAGCCATAAAGTCAAATAGGTGATTCAGTGCCTCCAGGTGGTCACGTGCACCTTCCCCCCAATCTGTGGGTTGACTCTGAGTGAAGCTAATTAAAAGGTCTGCCAAGATGAGAAGGGATTCAGAATTGACATGGCAACGCACCCGTGCAGTCAGAACCTTTGGCTGCTGTGACTTGTGATATGAATTCTCCGGCCGATGCTTGTAATAAACTGCCAGTGTTTGACATCAGAAATCCTGCTCGTCCCGTGTCTCTCTGAGTCCTGACTCGCCATTGCTACAGAAGTTTCCCTTACAATAATAATAAATAATTAATAAATAAATAAATAAATAAATAAATAAATAATAAACTCATGTCAGTACCGGTTAGTAACTCATATCACATTATGGAATAAAACCCAAACTACCCCTTTAAGACAACAAAGTGTTCCTAATAGTTTTCCATTCAGACTCTGATCTTAAAATATTCCTGATTTAAGGCGCTTCCTTGGTATCAACCCAGAGAGAGGAACAAAGGCCATCCGGGCAAGGTTGTCTCCAAGAAGACGGCTGTGATCGTCCAGAAGAAGTCTGCCACAGTCAACACACGTCTCCACACCACTGAAGAACCTCCTTGACTTTGAATGGGACTTCATACAGTATACTGTAGGTCAGTGAGCTCTCTCTCGTCTCTCACTCTCTCACTCCATGTGTTGTTTTGACAGACTGATGTTGCCACATTATGCCACAAGACACTTTGGTATTACCAGCTTCATACAGTAAGCATTGTTAATGTACATTCCCGATTCTAGAGTTATTTTTGATTAATTATTTAGTTTGTTGCTGTTTTACAGTGGCAACACTCTAAGGAAAGGAACAAGGACCAGCAAGGTGTTGGTCATCTCTACCTGAACCAGAAGATTCGTCTTTCTATCAGGACTGTCCGCACCCATCCAGAATCTTCTTGAAGTTAAGCATGCACCTACCTCACAGGACTATTTCAAGAGGCAAAACACAAGCCCCACATTTAGCTATTGGTGTATATTTTCTAAATTGTCTTAATGATGCATATTTTCAAAATGTTCTTACTGATGAAAATGTCGCCAGTAGGGATGGGCTTTTTGTACGTCAAATAATGATGCGCTATATGTACTGTGTATATATGTATTTTCAGCGGAAGTGGGGACAAATGTGTGTTTCCATTTATAAAAAGGGTTGGCCTGTCAGGTGGGCGGAGTAGGTGTGGTGGTTGTGTTGTCGCAGCAGGTGTGAATCAGCAGGATGAGGGCAGCGTGATTGGCTGCTGCCTGCCCAGCATTCCAGGGGGCTACGTGGATTGGCCGGTGGTTGTTTAAAGCGAGGGATTATCATTTACCTGGAGAGCCGGGAGAATGGAAAAGGTGAAGCTACGAGGCGGAAGAGCGAACGGGAAGCAAGGCACTGGACAGATCGACGAGGAAGCGAATGCTGCACGGCGATTTGCTGTACGGCTGCCAGACGCTGATCGACGGGTCAGTTAAACGTTATTATTGCAACGCTGTCAAGTTCCTGATTATTGCAACACTGTCAAGTTCCTGATTATTGCAACGCTATCAAGTTCCTGATTATTGCAACGCTCTCAAGTTCCTGATTATTGCAACACTATCAAGTTCCTGATTATTGCAACGCTCCCAAGTTCCTGATTATTGCAACGCTCCCAAGTTCCTGATTATTGCAACACTATCAAGTTCCTGATTATTGCAACGCTCTAATGTTCCTGATTATTGCAACGCTGTCAAGTTCCTGATTATTGCAACGCTCTCAAGTTCCTGATTATTGCAACGCTCTCAAGTTCCTGATTATTGCAACGCTATCAAGTTCCTGATTATTGCAACGCTCTCAAGTTCCTGATTATTGCAACACTATCAAGTTCCTGATTATTGCAACGCTCTCAAGTTCCTGATTATTGCAACGCTATCAAGTTCCTGATTATTGCAACGCTCTAATGTTCCTGATTATTGCAACGCTGTCAAGTTCCTGATTATTGCAACCCTCTCAAGTTCCTGATTATTGCAACGCTCCCAAGTTCCTGATTATTGCAACGCTGTCAAGTTCCTGATTATTGCAACGCTGTCAAGTTCCTGATTATTGCAACGCTGTCAAGTTACTGATTATTGCAACGCTGTCAAGTTCCTGATTATTGCAACGCTCCCAAGATTCTGATTATTGCAACGCTCTCAAGTTCCTGATTATTGCATAGCTGTCAAGTTCCTGATTATTGCAACACTGTCAAGTTTCTGATTATTGCAACGCTATCAAGTTCCTGATTATTGCAACGCTCCAAGTTCCTGATTATTGCAACACTCCCAAGTTCCTGATTATTGCAACACTGTCAAGTTCCTGATTATTGCAACGCTATCAAGTTCCTGATTATTGCAACGCTCCCAAGTTCCTGATTATTGCAACACTGTCAAGTTCCTGATTATTGCAACGCTATCAAGTTCCTGATTATTGCAACGCTCTCAAGTTCCTGATTATTGCAACACTCCCAAGTTCCTGATTATTGCAACGCTCTCAAGTTCCTGATTATTGCAACACTCCCAAGTTCCTGATTATTGCAACGCTATCAAGTTCCTGATTATTGCAACGCTATCAAGTTCCTGATTATTGCAACGCTCCCAAGTTCCTGATTATTGCAACGCTCTCAAGTTCCTGATTATTGCAACGCTGTCAAGTTCCTGATTATTGCAACGCTCTAATGTTCCTGATTATTGCAACGCTGTCAAGTTCCTGATTATTGCAACCCTCTCAAGTTCCTGATTATTGCAACGCTCCCAAGTTCCTGATTATTGCAACACTGTCAAGTTCCTGATTATTGCAACGCTATCAAGTTCCTGATTATTGCAACGCTCCCAAGTTCCTGATTATTGCAACGCTCTCAAGTTCCTGATTATAGCAACACTCCCAAGTTCCTGATTATTGCAACGCTGTCAAGTTCCTGATTATTGCAACGCTGTCAAGTTCCTGATTATTGCAACGCTATCAAGTTCCTGATTATTGCAACACTCCCAAGTTCCTGATTATTGCAACGCTCCCAAGTTCCTGATTATTGCAACACTGTCAAGTTCCTGATTATTGCAACACTGTCAAGTTCCTGATTATTGCAACACTCCCAAGTTCCTGATTATTGCAACGCTTTCAAGTTCCTGATTATTGCAACACTCCCAAGTTCCTGATTATTGCAACGCTATCAAGTTCCTGATTATTGCAACGCTATCAAGTTCCTGATTATTGCAACGCTCCCAAGTTCCTGATTATTGCAACGCTCCCAAGTTCCTGATTATTGCAACGCTGTCAAGTTCCTGATTATTGCAACGCTCTCAAGTTCCTGATTATTGCAACACTCCCAAGTTCCTGATTATTGCAACGCTGTCAAGTTCCTGATTATTGCAACGCTGTCAAGTTCCTGATTATTGCAACGCTCTCAAGTTCCTGATTATTGCAACGCTATCAAGTTCCTGATTATTGCAACGCTGTCAAGTTCCTGATTATTGCAACGCTATCAAGTTCCTGATTATTGCAACGCTGTCAAGTTCCTGATTATTGCAACGCTCTAATGTTCCTGATTATTGCAATGCTGTCAAGTTCCTGATTATTGCAACCCTCTCAAGTTCCTGATTATTGCAACGCTCCCAAGTTCCTGATTATTGCAACACTGTCAAGTTCCTGATTATTGCAACGCTATCAAGTTCCTGATTATTGCAACGCTCCCAAGTTCCTGATTATTGCAACGCTCTCAAGTTCCTGATTATAGCAACACTCCCAAGTTCCTGATTATTGCAACGCTGTCAAGTTCCTGATTATTGCAACGCTGTCAAGTTCCTGATTATTGCAACGCTATCAAGTTCCTGATTATTGCAACACTCCCAAGTTCCTGATTATTGCAACGCTCCCAAGTTCCTGATTATTGCAACACTGTCAAGTTCCTGATTATTGCAACACTGTCAAGTTCCTGATTATTGCAACACTCCCAAGTTCCTGATTATTGCAACGCTATCAAGTTCCTGATTATTGCAACACTCCCAAGTTCCTGATTATTGCAACGCTATCAAGTTCCTGATTATTGCAACGCTATCAAGTTCCTGATTATTGCAACGCTCCCAAGTTCCTGATTATTGCAACGCTCCCAAGTTCCTGATTATTGCAACGCTGTCAAGTTCCTGATTATTGCAACGCTCTCAAGTTCCTGATTATTGCAACACTCCCAAGTTCCTGATTATTGCAACGCTGTCAAGTTCCTGATTATTGCAACGCTGTCAAGTTCCTGATTATTGCAACGCTCTCAAGTTCCTGATTATTGCAACGCTATCAAGTTCCTGATTATTGCAACGCTGTCAAGTTCCTGATTATTGCAACGCTATCAAGTTCCTGATTATTGCAACACTCCCAAGTTCCTGATTATTGCAACACTGTCAAGTTCCTGATTATTGCAACGCTATCAAGTTCCTGATTATTGCAACACTCCCAAGTTCCTGATTATTGCAACGCTGTCAAGTTCCTGATTATTGCAACGCTCTCAAGTTCCTGATTATTGCAACGCTCCCAAGTTCCTGATTATTGCAACGCTCTCAAGTTCCTGATTATTGCAACGCTCTCAAGTTCCTGATTATAGCAACACTCCCAAGTTCCTGATTATTGCAACGCTCCCAAGTTCCTGATTATTGCAACACTGTCAAGTTCCTGATTATTGCAACGCTCTCAAGTTCCTGATTATTGCAACACTGTCAAGTTCCTGATTATTGCAACACTCCCAAGTTCCTGATTATTGCAACGCTATCAAGTTCCTGATTATTGCAACGCTATCAAGTTCCTGATTATTGCAACGCTCCCAAGTTCCTGATTATTGCAACGCTCCCAAGTTCCTGATTATTGCAACGCTCCCAAGTTCCTGATTATTGCAACGCTGTCAAGTTCCTGATTATTGCAACGCTGTCAAGTTCCTGATTATTGCAACGCTCTCAAGTTCCTGATTATTGCAACGCTCCCAAGATTCTGATTATTGCAACGCTCTCAAGTTCCTGATTATTGCAACGCTGTCAATTTTCTGATTATTGCAACGCTCTCAAGTTCCTGATTATTGCAACGCTCCCAAGTTCCTGATTATTGCAACGCTCCCAAGATTCTGATTATTGCAACGCTCTCAAGTTCCTGATTATTGCAACGCTGTCAATTTTCTGATTATTGCAACGCTCTCAAGTTCCTGATTATTGCAACGCTCTTAAGTTCCTGATTATTGCAACGCTGTCAAGTTCCTGATTATTGCAACCCTCTCAAGTTCCTGATTATTGCAACGCTGTCAAGTTCCTGATTATTGCAACCCTCTCAAGTTCCTGATTATTGCAACGCTCCCAAGTTCCTGATTATTGCAACACTGTCAAGTTCCTGATTATTGCAACGTTATCAAGTTCCTGATTATTGCAACGCTCTCAAGTTCCTGATTATTGCAACGCTCCCAAGTTCCTGATTATTGCAACGCTCTCAAGTTCCTGATTATTGCAACACTCTCAAGTTCCTGATTATTGCAACCCTCTCAAGTTCCTGATTATTGCAACGCTCCCAAGTTCCTGATTATTGCAACGCTGTCAAGTTCCTGATTATTGCAACGCTATCAAGTTCCTGATTATTGCAACGCTCTCAAGTTCCTGATTATTGCAACGCTATCAAGTTCCTGATTATTGCAACGCTGTCAAGTTCCTGATTATTGCAACGCTATCAAGTTCCTGATTATTGCAACACTCCCAAGTTCCTGATTATTGCAACGCTGTCAAGTTCCTGATTATTGCAACGCTCTCAAGTTCCTGATTATTGCAACGCTCCCAAGTTCCTGATTATTGCAACGCTCTCAAGTTCCTGATTATTGCAACGCTCTCAAGTTCCTGATTATAGCAACACTCCCAAGTTCCTGATTATTGCAACGCTGTCAAGTTCCTGATTATTGCAACGCTATCAAGTTCCTGATTATTGCAACACTCCCAAGTTCCTGATTATTGCAACGCTCCCAAGTTCCTGATTATTGCAACACTGTCAAGTTCCTGATTATTGCAACGCTCTCAAGTTCCTGATTATTGCAACACTGTCAAGTTCCTGATTATTGCAACACTCCCAAGTTCCTGATTATTGCAACGCTATCAAGTTCCTGATTATTGCAACACTCCCAAGTTCCTGATTATTGCAACGCTATCAAGTTCCTGATTATTGCAACGCTATCAAGTTCCTGATTATTGCAACGCTCCCAAGTTCCTGATTATTGCAACGCTCCCAAGTTCCTGATTATTGCAACGCTCCCAAGTTCCTGATTATTGACTTCTGATCCAGTTCTTCAGTTTAGTGCTCCTCAAGCATCTGCCAATTTAACAAAATCATTCTGCAGGTTTATTTTAATCAAACTGCAGATTTGTCCATCATTGCTTGAGGTTCACATAGTCAACAAATGTATTAAAAACCCTTAGAACTCTTTCCCACTCTGCTCACAGGATAAGAGCTGCTTCTCATTCAAGGGTACCTTCTTCATAGTCTGTATTTTAAGACTGAATAACATCAAGACTGACCTGGTCCAATTAGGCTTCAAATATGACCTGCTTTCCATTTTTTCAAACTACTGATAGTGACAATAGGTGCTTTCACACCGGAGTACTTTTCCCAGTATAGTTCCGATATAGTTCAGAAAATGTGCGTTTACACCAAAGAAATACGGAACTCGAACTTAGTTAATGAGAACCTGTTCACCCCCTTTTCAGTCCCTGCTAGAGAGCAGGTACTTTCATGGGAGAAAAAGGTTCCCATTTCTGATTGGCTGGGTGGATTGAAAATCACGCCCCGTAAAACTCCCAAAGAGTTTTGTGAAGCCGCCATTTTATTTTCCTCGCATTATCATTATTAGCATTAGCATTCGCCCAGCGCACAAACGCAGAGAGACTAACTTATGGCAACACAAAAGAAAACATGGGAGCGGTGGAGATGAGGAGGTGTCGGCGTTCTGGCGATTTACTCGGAAGGCTTCAGTAGAAGCTGCTGGGAGTCCCAGCAGCTTCTACTGAGGCCAGTCCCCAACTCAGGGGACTTCCAGCCGGGGACTTCGGGTGGCAGTATATGCCGTGAAGTTGTTTGCGGCCTGCCAGTAAACCCGAAGAAGAAGAAGAAGAAGAAGAAGAAGAAGAAGAAGAAGAAGAAGAAGAAGAAGAAGAAGAAGAAGAAGAAGAAGAAGAAGAAGAGACGTCAGCGGCTTCATTTGCCTAATCCTGCCTCAGGGACTCATTCCGGTGTGAACGCGATCTGCTTTTTAGTTCATCAGAACTAAAGAGTTCTGATGAACTAAGTACGGCAAAGTACTTGGTGTGAAAGCGCCTATTGGATGTTAATAAATCTACCACTAGTTGACTAGTTGGCTGTTTGTTTTTCTCTGTGGTAAGTAAACTCTGTCCTTCAAACCAAGTGATGATTAAATAGGCCACTGCTTCCACGGTCACTATTGTTGGATGATTGTTTAAAACGTGCTGCTCCAGCCTTTTATTGTGTCAATCATGTTAGACATGGTTGCCTCTGCCTTGGAAAAGGTCTGGGTATGGTCCCGGGTTTATGTTAGAGAAAAAAGCACTGACCTCTCTCACAGGTGCGTGACCAGTAGCCAGTGCCGGTGCAGTCGCAGATGAATCGGTTCCAGCCCTCTTTGCAGACCCCCCGGTTCTTGCATGGGTAGCTCTCACACTGCTTGCCTGGTTGCTTGTTGCAAGAGGGTTTGATGCCAGCGCCGTTCTGAGCCTCAGCAATCTGACGGATATCTTTGCTTCGACCATCAATAAAAAGGTCCCGGATACAGCCCACATAGCCGTAGTTGAGCATGGCTGTCCAGAGCTCAGTGGGCAGGATGAGGTTGGTGCGGTCATTGGGAAGCCCCCCCAAGTACATGTCGCCCTCCAAGTCCAGAATCTCGCTCTCACCGCTGGCTGTGAACGGAGTCCTTCTGCTATTTACGGAGATGGTCCCTGTGGGGGGATTGGAGGGAGTACAGATTAGACACAGGGGCTGCATAGTTACAAAAGAGAATTCTGATGTACTTGAAAGATGTTGTATTTTATCACATAAATATGTTTGTATAATTATATTAAATTCAGTTCATTTAATTGTACATGTTAAATAACTTGAGTATGCAAGTAAGATAAGGGGCCTCATTTATAAAACTTTGCGTAGGATTCACGTGAAAAGATCGCGTACGTAGGAACAAAGGACATGTATGAACCAAGTAAACCAAGTGCAATCACGCTGGGTTTGCAAATGTAAAAACAGTTGGGACTTTGTTTACAGAAATGATTTGTTTATTTGGTGGTTTGTGTTTCAGCTGTCAATCAGCTGTCAATCAGCTGTGCACAGCGTCTCCACTGCAGCCTGTGCGTCTCAACCCCCCCGCAGCAACTCTAAACACCAGTTGAGGAAATAAAACAGATGTGTGACATCAGCTGAACAATTGACTAAACACATGGTGTTATTAGTTTCCATACCTCTAGTGTATTACGAGCGATCCATCAAGTTTTGGCGAACGGCATAATAATAATTATCTTTATTTGTAAAGGAAAAAAAATGCTTATCAATTTACACACATTTTTAAACATAATTACTGCATTTAGTATATAAAACCATGCACTCGTATCTACATATGCAACCTACAGAAATGCAAAACGGGGCCAGTTTAAAAGGTAATTCTGTCTTTCTGCTTACCGCATCATTTATGAGAATACATTTCAGAACATACAAGTGAACGGTTCGGGAGTGATTTTCAATAACATATCCGTATTTATTTATTTCTCCAAGTAACATTTTTGTGTGCACTCAGATTGTTACGGTGGGTGAAACAAGCAGGACCCAAATGCAGATTACACTGATATTGCCTTTATTTCAAGGATAAAATAATAACTGGGACAAAACAGAACACTCACCGGTGAACTCAGTCACAAACAAAAGACGAACCAACACTGAACAAAGGAAGAGACAAGACTAAATACAGGGAGGGGCAATCACAAGACGAGAAACAGCCGGGCAGGGGAGGAGAAACACAAGGGCCACAGGTGAACACAATCAGACAACTAGACACACCAGGGAAACTAACGACAGGAGGAAAAACACAGGGAAAAGGACCAGACAATATACCAAGAGGAAAACATGACGGGGAGAACAGCAAAACACCCAAACCTAGACATGCAAAACGTCACAACACAGTAATCGTAACAGAACCCCCTCCTCAAGGGACGGATTCCAGACCTCCCTAAAAAAAAAAAGGTTTCTTATCTCTCACATTTTTGTGCGTACACATGGGTCAAAGTGCCGTGGACAGGGTTCTTACACCTTTTCCAAAGTCAAATTCAAGCACTTTTCAAGCATTTTCAAGGTGCATTTTCAAGCTTTTCAAGCATCTTACAGCTGTTGTAAATTACATATTTATATACACATACTCAAATGATTATTTCCCTACCTCACATTAAATCAGATGTTCTTTATGCTATAAACAACCAAATGTGTGTTTCGTGATAGACTTCTACACGACGATGAAAAATTAAAGAAAAGAAAACTAAGTTTAATATTTCAAAATTAGTGATCTGTACGTAGACTAGGCCTCCCATATAACCTGGCTGAGCCAATATAAAACAATCAGCCAAATAACTTTTCAATACATTATTGATTACTATTTTTGAGGTACCTTTAGGTTGGAAGTAAACAGAGGTAAATGGTGTACTTTTGCTCCACTACATGTATTTATACCTTTAGTTGCTTTACAGATGTGGATGAATGATGTGAAATATAATAAAGAGTTAAATCAGACTTTAGTTCCACCTGGAGTAAATCCACAAGCTACCCTGCAGTATACAAAGTGATTCAAACTAGCTGCACCTTTACCAGCTTTGAGAACACTTTCATGATCAATCATTATAAAGCATATCATATATATTATTCTGAAATGGACCAATCTGCTCAATCACTACTTTTACTGTCGCTACTTTAACTATATTTTGATGATAATACTTTTCTACTTTCACTTGAGGAACATTTTGAATGCAGGACTTGTACTGTGACAGAGTATTCCTACACTCTGGTACTTCTACTTTTACTCAAGTACAAGATCTGAGAACTTCTACTCTTACTCAAGTACAAGATCTGAGTACTTCTACTTTTACTCAAGTACAATATCTGAGTACTTCTGCTCTTACTCAAGTACACAATCTGAGTACTTCTACTTTTACTCAAGTACAAGATCTGAGTACTTCTACTTTTACTCAAGTACAAGATCTGAGTACTTCTACGCTTACTCAAGTACAATATCTGAGTACTTCTACTTTTACTCAAGTACAAGATCTGAGTACTTCTACTCTTACTCAAGTACAAGATCTGAGTACTTCTACTTTTACTCAAGTACAAGATCTGAGTACTTCTACTTTTACTCAAGTACAAGATCTGAGTACTTCTACTATTACTCAAGTACAAGATCTGAGTACTTATTCCACCTCTAGTAGCGTATTAGTCTGAATTGTAGCCACAAAATCACGCAGAGCTGCATAAAAATAGACTCACAATGGTAACAAGTGGAAAATAATATTTACAAATGTGTAAAATGATTTGTAGGTAATTATGACTACTCAAGACACCTGACTTATACATCTTCAAAGGAAGACTGTGTTCATTCTATAATTACATGGGATTAAAGCAAAAATGTTGTTTTACTTGTAAAATACTTCAATTTTATGTAAAAGACAGTTTGTTTTCATCTGGTTTCAATTAAACAAAGTCTTGGCTTTCAGAATATTAAACTTGTTTCGGCAAATTCAGATGATAAATACAACTTTGAAGCTTTTAACGGCATAATTACAAGCGGAGAACGGACTAATGTAACGTCACAGCAAGCATAACAACAGCCGGTGTTTCTTGTGAGTGTTTCCCCGGTACACAAACGCAATAATACACAAACACACTCGCGAGCTTTCCCCAGACCAGTAATACAAACGAAAATGTGTCTTCGGGTCAATGTGACTGATTTCGATAGAGCAAGTCACATTTGGTTTAGGCACAAACATACTACCAGTAGAAATACATTGCTTTCAAAATGGCTCTGTGTCGAATCAATAGATTATATTTCGTGACTATAACACGAAATGCCGTGAGTGCTTCATCCTCTGAACACCACAGGATGGTGACTGTAACGCACATATTAACATAGGTACGCTCCTCTGAAATTATTGTCCCCTGCAATTATTATTATCCCTCATCGAGTTCGCTATGCAGCTCGCTAACGTTAGCTTAAACAAACGTAACATGCAACGTTAGCCTAATCTAAAATGCTCTACTACGGCGTACCTTTCATGTGGCTCGTCAGCGCAGACTCTCGCATCGTTATTTTTGCAAACTTTGCAGGAGGCTACTCGTGGGCTTGACCCTCGTCTTAGCCATGGCTTGTATTTGTCTTCTGCTAGCCAACGCTCGTTGAAACTGCAACCTCCTGGCATACTGTCATCTATCACTCTCATCAGAATGCCCAGGTCACACGTAACACAAACACTTGCAGGTCGCGCGGGAAGGCCGGAGCGGAAATGTTTTATGTAGAAGCGAAGCAATTATTTTCTTTTAATCTAAAAAGCGAACTATTCAGTCAGACAGCAATTTATTGTAAAAGTAAAGCATTTACATTTTCAAGGACTTTATCTCAATTTCAAGCACCATTCCCAAAATGCAAGCACTTTCCCAACCTTGAAAACACCATGTCAAATTTCAAGCATTTTCAAGGATTTCAAGCACCCGTACGAACCCTGCGTGGAGGACCACACATTTTCCCGTCAAGAATGCTTTTTATAAATCACAGAGATTGCTTACACCATATATTGAGCGTACGCCACATTTATAAATGAGGCCCCTGATAAGATATCATTTATTGATCCCAAATAGTTTTTTGCCCCGCTACAGCAGCATGTTAAAACAAGGCATTGCACATCATTAGAAATGAAAAGGGTAGAAAAAACAAACAAACAAAAAGAAACATCAAAATATAAAATAAACCAGAACTAAAAAAGTTAATTGTATACCTAAAATGTATAGTTCACCGTGAAAACACTATGAACGGCCAAATTACAGCCAACACATGTTTAAAGTACAATAGTATTTACATTAAGTGTGCAAGGAATAGCATATTCAAATCGATATACATTTGAAATGTACAGTGTGAAGAAAAGTCAAGTTAACAAAAAAAGTGATCACAACAAAATGTGAACAGTATGTTTTTAACAGTTGATTACCCTGAACTTTAAGTATAATTCAACTGAAAAACCAATACAAATAATTAAGAAATGAAAAAATAAAATAAATAATCGTTTTATTTTGATTATGCTGTTTTCATAATCGTTGCAAGCTAAAATCGTAATTGCGATTAAAATATGATTAATTGATGTATTGTATGAGAGCTAGTTGACCTCATTGATTGAGCAGCACCACTGACCTGAGCGTCCATCTCTCTGAATGTCCACATGATACCAGGCTCCGTCGTTCACCTTTGTCTGGGTGGCCTTCACCTTGATGGTCCCTGAGCCCATGTCCAGCAGAAGGTACAGGCTGCCATCCAACAGCTCCACTGCAAAGAAATCCACCTGAACACAAGGATGATCAGATGATATAGTTCAGCTTTCAACACCTGACATCTTGGTGCCAGGATAACAACCTCCATCTCAACGTCAGCAAAACCAAGGAGCTGATTGTGGACTACAGGAAGCAGCAGGGAGAGGGACACACCCCCATCGACATCAATGGGAGGAGAGAGTCAGCAGCTTCAGATTCCTCTGTGTCCACATCACTGAGCACCTGACATGGACTCATCGCTGAGGACCTGACATGGACTCATCACTGAGGACCTGACATGGACTCATCGCTGAGGACCTGACATGGACTCATCACTGAGGACCTGACATGGACTCATCGCTGAGGACCTGACATGGACTCTTCACACCACCACCATCACCAAAACAGCTCGACAGCGGCTCTTCTTCCTCCACAGGCTGAGGAGGTTCAACATGGACTCCAGGACACTCTGACCTTCTACAGGTGCACCATAGAGAGGATCCTGACCTTCTACAGGTGCAGCATAGAGAGCATCCTGACCTTCTACAGGTACACCATAGAGAGGATCCTGATCTTCTACAGGTGCACCATAGAGAGCATCCTGACCTTCTACAGGTGCACCATAGAGAGGATCCTGACCTTCTACAGGTGCACCATAGAGAGGATCCTGATCTTCTACAGGTGCACCATAGAGAGCATCCTGACCTTCTACAGGTGCTCCATAGAGAGGATCCTGACCTTCTACAGGTGCACCATAGAGAGTATCCTGACCTTCTACAGGTGCACCATAGAGTGTATCCTGACCTTCTGCAGGTGCACCATAGAGTGTATCCTGACCTTCTACAGCTGCACCATAGAGAGTATCCTGACTGGCTGCATCACAGCCTGGTACGGCAGCTGCACCGCCCTCAATCGTAAGGCTTTACAGAGGGTGGTGGAAACTGCACAGCACATCACCAGGACGGAGCTGCCATCCATGGAGGACCTTTACTCCCAGCGGCTCAGGAAGAAATCCCTCAGGATTATAAAAGACCCCCATCACCCCCAGGCACAAACTGTTCCGGTACCGCAGCATCAGGGACAGTTTCATCCCACAGGCCATAAAACTATTAAACAGATGAATAACATTCATCTGGCTGCAACTTACAAATTATTTATCTAATATATCATATTCCAATCACTTGTATATAGACTCTTATTGCACTATTTCACTATCTTACTATTTTTCTTTTTGTATTTACTTGCACAATTGTTTCTGTTTTTCAGTTTTATTGTGTTGCACTGTTGGAGGAGCCTGGGACTGTTAGAAGTATTCGTTGTTCTTGCGTCCCAGGAGAGAAGCTTACAATAAAGAGACTAATGGAGTTACAGACCCTTTAGGATATGCAAATAATACTGAAATCAATGAGTTCTTCATCTGAACTTTGCATAGTACATAACTCATATCAAAAACATACAATCAAAATGGAATGTTTCAATAACCGTCATCAAAAATACAAAAAATACTTTGGTTGGTCTTCAACATAAAAGTTTTTCTTTGTGCATAACTTCTAGTGTTAACATTCAATATCACTCTTTGAAATAGCAGCAATTAGCTTGGTATCAGAACATTTCTTACTCCCTCCTTTCACAGAAATCGTTATCATACTACATTCAGTGTTAAAACACTTGTTTTTACAAGGTATAAAAGAAACAAACTATTATAGAATAGCACAAAGTAGTACAACATAATAAACTATTTTAGAATAGTATGAAGTAAATTAAAAAAAATACACCATCTTGGAATAGTGCATGGTAAATTGAATTGGATTCACTCCATATTAGCATTGTGGCTGGTTCTTCATTCAAATGATTTCATTCTTTGAACAATCTCATCATTGAACATTTATATCATTTAACATCATTTAAACAATCTCATTTACATCACGATCTGTATATGGGGGTGGGTCGTCTTGTTCTGCTAGCATTTGATACTGTTCCCTCATGAGATATTGACCCTGAGGGTGTTCCCGGTTATACTGAGTGTCTGCTGGTTACGGAATGTGCACTGTCATTGTCATCTCCTTGTCCTTTGTAATTTTGTTTGTCAGGAGAGTAGTTTGTTCGGCGTGTTCTTTGAGAGTCTTCCCATCTTTGAGTTCTTTGTTCTTCTTGTTCTCTCATTTCTCTCCTTTCTCTCTGGTGTCTGTCTGCCATCATGTCCTGGAATCTTACATCTTCTTGTCATCTTTCTGCCAGACGTTGTTGGTATTTATCTTCTTCCCTTTGCCTTTCTGCAATAATGTCATTATGGGCTTCATCTGCCTTTCGTCTTTCTTCTGCGGAATGTGTTGTTTCAGGAGAGTAACCAGTTCTGTAATTTGTATCTTCTTGTTCTTTTTCCCATCTTTTTCTTTCTTCATGTTCTGGTCTTTGTCTTTCTTCCATTCCTCTGATGAGTTCTTCCTTTCCTCTGATGAGTTCTGCCTCCATTCTTCTGCTGAGTTCTTCCATTCTTGTGTTGACTTCCTCCTTCAGCTGGTTAGAATTACTGATTAGCATTCTTACTTCATAGTCCAATTCTTTCACATTAGGGGCTTGAATTGAAGCTTGGTGAAAAGGGTTGTTCTCTGATATGTCGGGAGGGGACACTTCGGTCAGGCTTGGATACTGCTTTGGAGTTTGGATAACTGGAGCCTCTTCTGTTATTTCTGCTTCTACCACATGTAAGCTGTTTGTCAATCCTTGGCTGGCATATTTCAGATGGAGAATCAGACTTGTAACTGTTGTGTTTCTTTTTTCAGCTTTGTTCATAGTGATTTTTCAAGAGGGTCGTCCGGCTTTGATCCATGCTTCTTGCTGTTGTCGGTATTCTCCATTCTCATGTTCAACTACAGCTTTTCTATAGGCTTCCGTTGGTCCAGGTTGATCATCTGCTGGAATCAATCCTCTCGTTTGCCTTTGTATGTCTTCTGTCTATCATTTCTCTCTCCCCATGTGTTGGTCAGCCGAGGTCAGGAGGAGAAGAGATCGATTATTGGCTTGCTCTTCCTGTTGTCATCTGAGGTCTTCTCCTATTGGCCGGCGTCGTCGGGGGCGGGTCCAATGCAATTCCTGCCTTTTTCTGTTTCTAAATTACAGAAATTACACCCTAATAAACGTGACTTCAGCGTCAATAAATGAGTGCTAATCCCAGTGTGGTTAGTGTACAACATCATGTCATTTCACCTTCAATTCACAGTTTTGAACGTAGCATTTCGCCACATGCTAATGCTAACCGGAAATGACGAAATTCACTAGCGGAAAACCGGAAGTCATGTGTGAATCTTCGGTTTTTAGAATAAAACAGATTTAAATTAAATACAGTGTATTTAATTCAAATTACGCCATTTCAACATTGATTTTAATTTCTAACAGGACCTACGATTTACATCGTCATAACTACACTGTAGCTATGTACGTATGACTAATAAAAGCCTTGAAACCAACCAATTAAAGCCCTTTTCTAAAAAAAAAGGAGTTAAATTCCACATGAACGGAAGGCTTTTGAAGTAATGGTCAATGCTATTGAAACGGTAATCTGTTAGCATGCACAAATCCTCAATGACTTTGGTTCCCTCAATCTCCTCATCCTCCTTGACTGAATGTAGCCTTTGATACTGTGAGCCACAACAGCCTGCTCACTTGACTCAAGGACATGGGTATTGAAGGTACTGCACTCAGGTGGCTCCAGTCCGACCTCTCGATCCGATCACTCTTCATCTCCCTGAACAACCACTCCTCTGCCACAGCTCCTTGGTCAGATACTTCGCCACTACAACCTGGACTTCCACTGCTATGCCGATGACACCCAGGTCTACCTCAGCACCAAATTGGGTTGGGTTATCACAGACAATATTCTTTTTTTTTTAATCCAAATTGACTTTTGTCCAAATTGACTTTTTCCTGCCTAACTGTTTATAAAACCAAATTAAATATAAATGATGCAATAATTATTTGTAACATATCTTTAACCCTACCAATTTACTACATTTGATTGCCTCAAGGCCTTATGATGTCCTCCACAGAAGGCATTTGAACATAGAAAACTGCTGATCTCCACTTTCATTGAATTTTGAGGTTAAGTCTACTTTGTTACACCATGGTGGTCCCTGTCAAAAATGGCGACCGCACTGCAGTTATTCATGTAAACCAGCCGTCTGAGACATTGTTTACAGCTTAAAAGGGAGATAAATCAAATGTGCTGATGATTAATGGGTTTGGTGTTAATGTAAGAGCTGTGAAAACACACAGGTTAATTTGACTGGAAACACCCAAGTAAGGGGGGAGAAACGAACACGACAGGAGAGTTAACCAACTAATTACATCAAGATTAAATATAATAATATAAAGACTGTTCTTTGGAACTTCTGGTTAATTGACCTAAATGACAGGACAATCTACTTGCTTGTGAGTGAAACAAACTGTTATTTTGGATTTCACAACCAACATTCTAAATGGATACACATCTGTAATCCATTGGTTGGTTGTGCACTTCCTCTGGGATTAATGGTTAATTAACGGTAGGAGCAGTGAAGGGATTTGAGGGGTCAGGGGTCAGAAAGCAGGTCAGCAGCAAAAATGGCTGAAATGCATCAGGGCTAATAAACCAGATCACAATTATCCAAACCTTAACAATATGTAACTGAAGTTCCAATATGACAAAAACACAAAAATCTAGTTTTAAGTGTTTTTTTTTCAGACTTTCTAAACTGTACAGTGTGTGCGTGTGTGAGTTCTTCCAAACAGCATGTGTGGTGGCGTTTGACCTCATATTATTCACAAATATCATCAGCTTGACATTCTATTAAGAAGAGTTGAAATTAGCAAGACATTTTGAGATGATGGACTGACCTTTGTGTTCTTCTGGCTGCGGGTGGCGTCTTTACGCTCCTGAGGTTTGCCATGGGTGAAGAGGATAAGGCCGTTGGGTTCAGTTGTGCGGAAATCAAAGGAAATGGATCCCATCCGCTTTGTGTTCCACTTCGGAAGGCTGATGTAGGCCTCTGGAGTCTCGAAAGAAATGGGGTCAAGAGTTGCAACATTCTCACATTTGTAGGACACCTCCCCCTGGATTTTCATCTTCGGGTCCACAATCCGAGCAAGGCGGGACAACTCGAGACGGATGTCATTGTTCTTGTAGACCACCTGTCATAGGTGAAAGGAGAGAATTATTACTATTTAGCTATTTTGGTATTGACAAGAACAAAAATATTGGCTTTCGTCACCTCACCAAACCAAATCTCAAAATTCCATGCAATGCAAATGCAATTTTTAATCAAACTCATTTATTTACAAGCCTGTCTACTGTGATTGAAGTATACCGTATGATGGTGGATACTTGCCAACTGACCATTCTTATGAATTTGACTCTGAAGATGTGATAAGTGACGTAATGCAAATAGGAATCTTAGGGCCATTTGCATTTCAATTCTAACACCCATGAATTGTCTTCAAAAGCCCTGGATAAACGGTGAGGTGCGTGGCAAACTGAAAGCGCGCACTATCGCACACAGAGCTGGAGATTTGGAGGGTAGGGTATTCTAGTTATGAACTCCGGAGAGCAATTAGCAGTGCAAAGAGACAATACAAAGAGAAGGTGGAATTTTACTTCAAAGGCTGTAACACCCGGAACATGTGGGCGGGACTAAGAACAATGACAAACTACAAAGGAGCAGTGGGGTCTGCGTGCGCATCTCTCCCAGATGAGCTGAACAGTTTTTTTGCACGATTGGAGAGCAGCCAGGCTGGGGGTGCAGAGAAGGATCAGGATCCCTGCCCTTTTGTTTTAAACAGGGCAGATGTGTGCAAATCCTTTAAAAGGGTTAACCCACACAAGGCTCCTGGACCTGATGGCATCCCTGGCCGTGTTCTCAGGGTGTGTGCAGTTCAGCTGTCAGAGGTGTTCACGGACATCTTCAACAGGTCCCTGCTGCAGTCTGTAGTCCCCATATGTTTTAAACACTACACCATCGTTCCTGTCCCCAAAAAGACAAAAATCACCAGCCTCAATGACTACCGCCCAGTAGCACTCACCTCCATCATCATGAAGTGCTTTGAGCGGTTAGTCAAATCACTCATCACCTCCTCCTTCCCTGACTCTCTGGACCCCCTGCAGTTTGCCTACAGAGAAAACAGGTCCACAGACTACGCCATAGCCCACACCATCCACACTGCCCTCTCACACCTGGACCAGAGGAACACATATGTGACAATGCTGTTCATTGATTACAGTTCAGCTTTCAACACCATTGTGCCCTCCAAGCTGGTCATCAAGCTCAGAGACATCAGGCTCAACAGCGCCCTCTGTGACTGGATCCTGAACTTCCTGACGGGCAGACCCCAGGCAGTGCGGGTGGGAAACATCACATCCTCCACCCTGATCCTCAACACCGGAGCCCCTCAAGGTTGCGTGCTCAGCCCTCTCCTCTACTCCCTGTTCACTCACGACTGCGTGGCCACACACAGCTCCAACACCATCGTGAAGTTTGCTGATGACACGACCGTCATCGGCCAGATCACAGACGGCGACGAGACGGCGTACAGAGAGGAGGTCGAAAACCTGACATCTTGGTGCCAGGATAACAGGAAGCAGCAGAGAGAGGGACACGCCCCCATTGCCATCAATGGGACTACGGTGGAGAGAGTCGGCAGCTTCAGGTTCCTCGGTGTCCACATCACTGAGGTCCTGACATGGACACTTCACACCATCACCATCACCAAAACAGCTCGACCAGTGGCTCTTCTTCCTCCGCAGGCTGAGGAGGTTCAACATGGACTCCAGGATACTCTGCAACTTCTACAGGTGAGAGTATCCTGACTGGCTGCATCACGGCCTGGTACGGCAGCTGCATCGCCCTCAATCGTAAGGCTTTACAGAGGGTGGTGAAAACTGCACAGTACATCACCAGGACGGATCTATACTCCCAGCGGCTCAGGAAGAAAGCCCTCAGGATTATAAAAGACCCCCATCACCCCAGGCACAAACTGTTCTGTCTGCTGCCGTCTGGCAGGTGTTACCGCAGCATCCGGACAAAAACCACCAGATTCAGAGACGGTTTCATCCCACAGGCAATAAGACTGTTAAACACCTGAACTGTTGTAACAACATCCATAACATTAATCTGCTACTTAGTAATTATGTATCTATTTATCTAATATATAATTCCAATAGCTTGCAAATAGACTCTTATTTCACAATTTCCATCCATCCATCCATCTTCTTCCGCTTATCCGTGGTTGGGTCGCGGGGGTAGCAGTTCCAACAGAGAGCCCCAAACTTCCTTTTCCCTGGCGACATCAACCAGCTCTGACTGGGGGATCCCAAGGCGCTCCCAGGCCAGCGAAGAGATAATCCCTCCACCTGGTCCTAGGTCTACCCCTTGGTCTCTTCCCAGCTGGACGTGCCTGGAACACCTCCCTAGGGAGGCGCCCAGGTGGCATCCTAACTAGGTGCCCGAACCACCTCAACTGGCTCCTTTCGACGCGAAGGAGGAGCGGCTCAACTCCGAGTCCCTCCCGGATGACCGAACTTCTCACCTTATCCCTAAGGGAGACACCAGCCACCCTGCGGAGAAAACCCATCTCGGCCGCTTGTATCCGCGATCTCGTTCTTTCGGTCATGACCCATCCTTCATGACCATAGGTGAGGGTAGGAACGAAAATGGCCGGTAGACAGAGAGCTTTGCCTTCTGGCTCAGCTCCCTTTTCGTCACAACGGTGCGGTAAAGCGACTGCAGTACCGCTCCCGCTGCTCCGATTCTCCGGCCCATCTCACGCTCCATTGTTCCCTCACTCGAGAACAAAACCCCGAGATACTTGAACTCCTTCACTTGGGGTAAGGACTCATTCCCTACTTGGAGTGGACAGTCCATTGGTTTCCTGCTGAGAACCATGGCCTCAGATTTGGAGGTGCTGATCCTCATCCCAGCCGCTTCACACTCGGTTGCGAACCGATGCAGTGAGTGCTGAAGGTCGCAGACCGATGAAGCCATCAGAACCACATCATCTGCAAAAAGCAGTGGTGCAATCCTTAGTCCACCGAACTGCAGACCCCCTCCCCCATGACTACGCCTCGAACATAGAGGGCGGAGTTGTTGGGTTCAGGAGTTCCTCAAAGTGTTCCTTCCAACGCCCTAACACTCCATCAGTTGAGGTCAACAACGTCCCATCCTTACTGTACATAGCTTGGATGGTTCCCTGCTTCCCCCTCCTGAGGTGTCGGACAGTTTTCCAGAACAACTTTGGTGCCGCCCGAAAGTCCTTCTCCATGTCTTCTCCGAACTTCTCCCACACCCGCTGCTTTGCCTCGGCCACGGATGAGGCTGCTGCCCTTCGGGCCTGTCGGTACCTTGCAACTGCCTCGGGAGTCCCCCGGGATAACCGCCCCTTGAGGCACCTAGGACCTTGAGACCACAGCTCCCCGCCGCGGCTTCAGCAATAGAGGCTTTGAACACCGACCACTCTGGTTCAATGTCCCCAACCTCCACAGGAATGCCTGAAAATCTCCGCCGGAGGTGTGAGTTGAAGGCCTCCTGAACTTGGGCCTCCTCCAGACGTTCCCACTTCACCCGAACTACACGTTTGGGCTTACCAGGTCTATCCAGAGGCTTCCCCCGCCACTCGACCCAACTCACCACCAGATGGTGATCAGTTGACAACTCCGCCCCTCTCTTTACCCGAGTGTCCAAAACATACGGCCTCAGGTCCGATGATACGATAACGAAATCGATCATGGACCTTCTGCCTAGGGTGCTCTGGTACCACGTACACTTATGAGCATCCTTATGTTCGAACATGGTGTTTGTTATGGCCAATCCATGACTAGCACAGAAGTCCAGTAACAAACCACCACTCCGGTTCAGATCAGGGGGGCCGTTCCTCCCAATCACGCCCCTCCAAGTGTCTCCATCATTGCCCACATGTGCGTTGAAGTCTCCCAGCAAGACTAAAGAGTCCCCTTCAGGAGCCCCATACAGGACTCTTTCCAGGGTCTCCAAGAAGGCCGTATACTCTGAACTGCTGTTGGGTGCATAAGCACACACAACAGTCAGAGTTTTCCCCCCCATAACCCGCAGGCGTAGGGAGGCGACCCTCTCGTCCACTGGGGTAAACTCCAACAACGAAGCACCCAACCGGCGCCTCACACCTTGAGCAACTCCGGAGAAGAATAGAGTCCAACCCCTATCCAGAAGTAAGGTTCCAGAGCCGACGCTGTGCGTAGAGGTGAGCCCAACCAGATCCAACTGGTAACGCTCCACCTCCCGCACAATCTCCAGCTCCTTCCCCCCCAGAGAGGTGACGTTCCACGTCCCCAAAGCCAGCTTCTGTCGCCCGGGTCTGGTCCGTCGAGACCCTCCGCTTTCACTGCCACCCTTCTGGCAGCGCACCCGACCCCATCGCTGTTTCCCGTAGGTGGTGGGCCCGCGGGACGGAGAAGCAGAGGTGTTGCCCAAGTTGCCTTTTCGGGCTGGGCCCGGCCGGGCTCCGTGGCAAGCCCGGCCACCAGACGCTCGCCGACGAGTCCTCCTTCTGGGCCTGGCTCCAGAAAGGGACCCCGGGCTTCCTCCGGGCCGGGTATCCTCACTTCCTCTTGTTTCTTTCATGAGGTCTTTTGAACCAATCTTAGTCTGACCCCTTGCCTGAGACCAATTTGCCATGGGAGACCATACCAGGAACACAAGGTTCCAGACAACACAGCCCCCAGGTTCATCAGGGCATACAAACCTCTCTACCACGGTAAGGTGCTGGTTCTTCAGAATTCACAATTTCACTTTTTTTAAACAATTTTTCTTTTTGTATTTACTTTTTAATATTTACTGTATTATTGTGTTGCACTGTTTGAGAGGCCTGTGACCTAAGATTTTCATTGACATAACTACTCTGTAGCTATGTTCGTATGACAAATAAAGAACCTTGAACCTTGTGCATCAGCCAAGCGTAAAGCCAGTCCAGGCCTGGCAGCACTGCTCACCCAGCCCACTTTGAGCTAAATACATTTAGACTATGTCCCTATAAATATCTTGGATAATCAAACATAAAATGACGTTGCACCTTTTAGTCTTCCGCCAAAGGTTTCAATGTCTTGCTCAAAGAGACTTGGACATGCAGGCCTGAGGTTCTAACCATTAACCTTCCTATTATGCGGCTTTCACACCAGCACTTTTCCCTTTCTAGCTCCGAGCGGGAGCTTTTCTGGTTCAGCTCCGGTTTCCCTTTTCTGCTCCCGCTCTGTTCACACCACCTAGAGCTGCCGCTGCTGCGTTATGACGTCACCGTTTACATGCCTGCTTCATAAACACCAAACCGCGCGGAAATCCCTCACATCGACAACTGTCACAGTCTGCTTTCTCACTCACCTATTTTCTGCATTATCATTCCGTAGTCACCTGGTAGTCACACCCTGTCTCTCTCTCTCACTCTGTTACACCCATCAGCTCCATTAGTATTTAGGCCCACTTCACCTTCACCTCAGTGCCAGATCGTACTTCGCAGCATGCTTGTCTTTCCCGCACTACTCCTCAGATTGCTCTCCCGGTTTCGACCCTGCCTGTCCCTGACCAGCCTGCCTCGCCTGCTCCCTGACCCGTTCTGTGCCTACGACTCCCGTCCTGCTGTCTCCTGGAACCCTCGCCTGTCCCCGACCAGCCCTTTGCCTACTATCTGCCGTGTTGTCTCCTACCAGCCTACTGCCTCTAATAAAGCTGGTTACCTGTCCGTCTGTCCAGGCTTTCATCCGACGTTGTCGGAGGACTTGGAGGCAGGCTCGTACGACTCTGCTTCAGTCTGCTAACCGGTACGCCACATCAGCGAACCGCCGACGAACCAAGGCACCTGTGTACCAGGTAGGCCAGAGGGTGTGGCTTTCCACCCAGAACATTCCCCTTCGGATGGAGTCTAAAAAGTTAGCGCCCAGGTTTATTGGACCCTTCGAGATTGTCAAGGTCATTAATCCTGCAGCAGTTCGACTGAGTTTGCCCCGGAACATGAAAATCCATCCCACCTTCCACGTCTCTAGGATTAAACCTGTCCGGGAGAGCCCTATGGTTTCCGCCGCCCCTCCACCACCACCCCCTAGGATGATCGATGGGGGCCCTACCTACACCCTTCGTCGTTTACTCCGTTCCCGTCTCAGAGGAAGAGGGGTTCAATATTTGGTGGACTGGGAGGGCTATGGTCCTGAGGAGAGGCAGTGGGTTCCGGCTCGTCATATCCTCAACCCTCAGCTCATCCGAGACTTCCACCTGCGTTACCCGGAGCAGCCGTCTAGGACCCACGCTCGACCAGGCGTTAAGCCAGGGAGTACTCGTCCGCTACGGACCAGAGGCTTCGTCGAGGAGGAGGGGGAGTCGTCATCGGGCGAGGAGGACGAGGATTTCCAGGAGGGAGAGGCCGAGAGAGCAGTCTCAGACGAGTACTAACCTTTCCCATACCTCCACCTTCCACCCGGTGTCTGTTGGGTTTTTTTTTTCTTGGGTCTCTTTTGTTGGTTTTTTTTTAGTATTGTTTAGACATCTGGAGCCGTCCATTAAGGGGGGGGTTCTGTCACAGTCTGCTTTCTCACTCACCTATTTTCTGCATTATCATTCCGTAGTCACCTGGTAGTCACACCCTGTCTCTCTCTCTCACTCTGTTACACCCATCAGCTCCATTAGTATTTAGGCCCACTTCACCTTCACCTCAGTGCCAGATCGTACTTCGCAGCATGCTTGTCTTTCCCGCACTACTCCTCAGATTGCTCTCCCGGTTTCGACCCTGCCTGTCCCTGACCAGCCTGCCTCGCCTGCTCCCTGACCCGTTCTGTGCCTACGACTCCCGTCCTGCTGTCTCCTGGAACCCTCGCCTGTCCCCGACCAGCCCTTTGCCTACTATCTGCCGTGTTGTCTCCTACCAGCCTACTGCCTCTAATAAAGCTGGTTACCGACTATCTCTGGTTTCCCGTGTTCTGCATTTTGGTCCTCAGCTCGTTTGTGACAGACAACAACAACAATGGCCGATTGTATTGAAGCGCTGTTCGCTTGGGTTATCCTCTTTCGAAACGAAATGGAAGGCATCGGACGACTTTACAAGGGACGACTTTACTTGGAACTTTACAAACATCACATGCGAAATGCAATACTTCTTTGTGGTGTTCAGCATCTACTTCAACCCCAGGGTTGCCAACTTTGGGTACCTGGCTGGAGTGAGATTTTGATATCATGGGTTTAATTACACATATGCGCACTAAATGACTGCTATCATGTCAGCAGCGGGACCTTAGCATATATATATAGGATATAGGATATATATATACAAATACACAAAATTGGACACAGACTATAAATCATACAACAGTGCCGACAATATTATCGTTTATCGCAATAATTTCCTGGAAAATGTATCCAACAAAATTAATTATCGTGAGAGGCCTATACATGAAACACACACACAAACAAATCTACAGCCTTACTCCAAACTGCCAAACATATTAATTAACACACTCTATTTTGGCCTAGTAGAACAATAAGCAGCAGACTTTTACTTTTTTATAATTTCTACTGGATCTTAGATCTGCGCTTGCGCAATACGGGTCGGCAGTTGCCAGAGAGTATTTGTGTTGGGTAATCTATGGTAGGGCTAACCCATACAGTGGTGGGGCTCATGTCAGTATTTGCAATGTAATTACATACACGCCCCCCTTGACAGTGAAACGCCACGCGTGAGGTTTAGATTATTTCCCTGTCTCAATCCAAATTGAACTGTGTGAAATAAAAAGGCACATTTGTCTTGTAGTAAATAAAAAGGGCGACCTGGAGCCAATCCTGCAATTTCCCCACAGGTGAAAGAGTTGACATGCTGAAAGCCCAACCCCTGCAAGGGGTCTGGGGGGATTCTCCCCCAGTAGATTTTTTGAAATACTAACATCAAATACACATTCTGGTACTCTCTTGAGAAGAACAATAAATAAAACTATTACTACACGACATATTTAAAAAAATGAATGGCATTTTAGTCTTTTCTTACTTTGTTCTGAAAGCTGAACCTGCTGCTCCTCACAGAGAGAAGAGGGAACAGGCTGTGTGAATGACTTTACATTGTGGATAAGGGTGGATAGCCCCCATTGTTCTGTGTGTCAAAATGAAAGACAGCCCACACACCTATCAATCATAAAACCGTGGTGTCTTATTTCATGACTTGATTTCTATCAACACGTAATGTTGTATCGATGTATAGAGATGTACTACAGCAAAAGTATTCTCCGTGGGGACTTCCTGCAACAACACCACGCCGTTATCTTGATTCTGATTGGCCAGAAGACATTATCAAAGATGTTCTATTGAGAAGACGATCACTACCTGACAAAAGTTTTCAAAACCGTTTCTAGTCTTCGGTATTCTTGTTTTTGGCGTGAGAATAGTTTGGGCAGCGTGAGAGCGTGAGATTGAGAGTGAAAGCGTGTGTCACACGCCAGATGCGTGAGAGTTGGCAACCCTGTTCAACCCGCCTCGACATAAGAGAGACGTAAGCGACGCTGCCTCTTAGCTCCGAAGCTCTTGCCTCTAGACCGACAATCTTTTGGCGGCGCCTCCGCGGTGTGAACAGGAAAAACCGGTACTTTTCAGGCTCCAGCTCCGAGCCAGAGCTGAAAACGCATTGGTGTGAAAGGGGCATTAGAGGCTAAACTGCTTACATCGGCGCCACATGCATCAAATCATTCTCTAGTGCACATGTGTCAAACTCAAGGCCCGGGGGCCAAATCAGGCCCTTAGTGGATTTAATTTCGGCCCGCAGGATAATTTGTAATTACTATTAGATCTGGCCCGCCGGTATATTGCACACACACCTTCACTCAATCCTGAGGATTTCCTCAGTTCAGAGCCTGAGCCCAAACATTGATGAACCTGCAACCAAGATGAGATGCCAAGTATCTGGCTTGAACTACCATCACAGAGCAGCAAACTGAGTTTCAATGGATGTTTCCTTCTGCACTTTGTTTCTTGAGACAACAGGGCATGTTTGTTTTTTTCTTTGAGGGACATTGTTTTTCTTGAAGCTGTTGTTGGCCTGTGGAAAAATGTACACATAAGAAATGACTGCAGATAGAGCCATAAGAAAGACATGCAACTGATTATTTAATGTGTAATGTTGTTTTTATAGGCAATCATTTAAGCTTTGTTAGTTCCAGGTTTAATACGTGCAATAAGTTCATTTCAAAAAGTTTTGCAATAAAGATTTAACCATTCCGGCCCTCGACTAGTACCCATTTTTTTATTTTGGCCCATTGTGTATTTGAGTTTGACAACCCTGCTCTAGTGGCTGCAGCTGCAGGAGCAAAGGAGGAGTTGGGGGATGATGGTCTGGTCAAACACACACACCAAGGACAAAACACGAGTGTCCTCTGCTAAACAAAAACTCAACATGTTCTGTGGTGTTTAGTACAGCGTGAGACTACATAACCACCTCACATACTGAAAAACGTAAGAGACATACTCATTTACCCAAAACCATTAACCTATTCTAAACTTTTTTTTTTTTGCTTTACCATTAAAAATGTTTACATGTTTTTGATAATGTGATATAGCGAAACGGGTATACATACAATGGAGGATATATGTATTGTATCCCTTGCTGATTTTGTAAGTTTGCCTACTTACCAGGGCCGTATTCATGGGGTCAATATTGGGGGGGACCAAAAATTCAATACAAATTTGAATACTAATTTCCTGCCATTGTAAAGGAAAATACATAAAAAATCACTAACACATTGTATACTTTAAAACCTGTTAAACCCCATGCCCCTGCCCGTGGGGGCAAAACACAACAATAGTCACGAAACTGTGTCTCAGGCATGGGTGTAGGAAGCATCCTCAATGTGGGTGGGACAATTTGATGGGGGGTGTGGGCGGGCGGGGGACCTAACCTCCTCTAGGGGTGTCCGGGGGCATGCTCCCCCGGGAAGATTTTTTTTAAATGTTGAAGTTAAAAGCATCAATCTGGTGCACTTTGAGAGCAACATTAGGGACTAAATCTATGGATACATCTCAACAACACCCATGTGAAACAGAACTGAACAGATTTACTTTTTCTTTATGCATATTTTACAAATCACTCCCTTTTTAAACTGTAGTATGAGTTGGAATGATTTCATACCTGTTATTCTGTTATTCTCTTATTTTGTATAACTATAATGATCATATAAAGGTGTGCCTTGAAAATACTTGTTTTGCATCAATCTTGATACAGGGAACTTATTATATGTTATAGTTTGGATTCCTAAAGCTTTTAGTCTACTATCCCATCATTCAAGGGTGGTTTTCACAATAAGTAATGGTTTATTTTTTGCACGGACACTATCATTTACATTTTTTTACTATGTTCAATCTGAATTTACTTTAAAAACATCTATATTGATTCTGACTTTTCCTACATCCAACTCACAGGTTTATCATTGCTTTGAGAAAAAAGATTATTCATTTAACCATTTTTAGAAGTGAAGATATAGTCAATTGTTCTGGGAATGTCCTTTTCAAACCTGAGACCTGAAAAACAGGCTTGGGGCTTAACTGGTTAAAATGTTTTACCATAATGTCTAATTGTGCATTGTATTACATCGCCCTATTTTATCTAGTTTAGCTTTTCTTGTTTTGTTGTTTGTAATGGCAGAGATTAGGGATGAATAAAGTACAACTATAACCATAATCACATTAAAGCATTTCAATCCATAGCAAGGTCTGTGCCACGCAATTTCAGTAGAAACAGGAACACTTTATTGCCCTTTTGTTTTACAGCCACGACTCGCACTAGCTGCTTGCCGCTCATTCAAAATCAAAAAGACTTCCTCCCAGACACCCGCCCAAAAAGCCCAACCCACAAGTAAAGGACCCAAAAGCCTTTTTGCGCTTATCGTTGGCACTGATAAAAGACTGGCATATTCCTTCAAGGTCCAGTCTGTCCAGTTTCTTCTGGTGCACATGACATATGGCCACATTATTCAGCCTCGTTTGACTCATCGATGATCTAAGCCATGTCTTAAGCCTCCTCAGGGTACTAAAACTCCTCTCAGCCTCTGCAGAAGAGGCAGGGACGACCAACAAAAGCCTTACTAAAGCTTCCACCTGACCGAAGAGACCTCTCACCTCTGGCACCATTTCCCGAATAATGCTAGCAACATCTGAGCTTGTTTCATAGGTGTAATTAGCCCCAAACATGACCAGCTGCACCTGCAGTAGGTTTGAATTCAATTCAGGATACTCTTCTACCACCTTGTCCATGTCTCCGTGTAGCAGCACATTTTCAAGCTGCTGCAGCTTGTGGAATCCCGCTTGTTCAAACCTCTCTATGAATTGAGTATTCACTGTGTCCAAGGCATTGTAGAATTGGACTCTGTACAAGGACTGGGCATCGGGATGGATATGGGCTGCAGCCTGACCGGTGTAACGCTTTGTAGGTTTGCGGACATGAGGGATCTGAATTGGTTGTAGGTCCAACTTTGTTGCCACAGCAGTTGCTTTCGAGAACAATATATCAAAATGCTCCTCCGTTCGTTTAACCTGCATGCTTGTTTTGACTTGGTCTACAGCCTCCAACATGCCTGAAACGGTCTGTTTCCTAAGCTGCAGGGAGGTGTTCAGGCACTCCAAATCCCCCATCAGGTCTTCAGCCATTAAAAGGACGAGCACAGTGTTCCCTTTAAGAAATGTTCCATGAAGACCATTGGCCTTGGCTGAAGTTTCAGGTGAGCTGCATGATGCCATTTCTTCAAGGGCCATCAGCACTGACTCATACTGCTTGAGAACTGAGCGGATGGCAGGGGTACGTACAGTCCACCTGGTGGGACAGAGAGGCTTCAATGCTATATTCTGGAAAATCAACTTGAACTTGCCAGATTGATTAAAGAAGCCCCCCAATTCATGGACCAGACCCATTGCATCTCTTACTAGTGGAGAGGCTCCACAGGCAGCCTGCGTAATTAAGTTCACGCAGTGGGGACCACAGTGACAATACACAGCCAGCGGTTGTTCTTTCCTTAAAATGGCTTGTACTCCCTGCAATCGTCCAGCCATATTTGCGGCACCATCATAAGTTTGTCCTCGGAGTTGAGACAGAGGAAGCTGTAGGCGCGTCATCACATCACATGCCATCTTGGCTATATTTTGCCCCGTTGTTGATGACACTTGGTAGATTCCCAGGAATTCTTCCTTTGGTTGTAGATCTGCATCTACAGAGCGCACACATATTGACTCCTGCTCAACTCCTGATATATCTTGGGTGCCATCAATGATAATTGCGAACTGGACCACTGGCATTGTGCCCCACACACACCACACTCCCTTGTGGCTGGACTCTGGCGTTGTGCCCCACACACACATACACACACCACACTCCCTTGTGGCTGGACGCTGACGTTGTGCCCCACACACACACACACACTCTTTAAATCTGCTCTATGCATTTTAATATGTGTTACTGTTCAAGTTTGTTTCTTTGTAAATGTTAAAAAAGGATGGGAAACATTTTCACATACATTTTGATACCTTACAATACATATTCTACACACACACACACACACACACCCACACACACACACACACACACACACACACACACACACACACACACACAATGTTCTCTGTTTACATCCTGCACTTTAAATCTGTTCATTGAAAAATGTGTTACTGTTCAGCTTCAAGTTGAAGGACTGTTTCCCATACATTATTTTATACTTTTATACTTTAAAAAAATATATATCTGGATATTTGTCAAGGCCTTAGCACTGTTTAATTTATTTTGTATTTAAAAGTTAGTTATTTGCTATAATTTATATATATATATTGTTTGGTAAAGTGTGTGTCACTTGATAAAACAGTAACTTGCATTTAAAGTGTCAGTGTTAAAGTGCTTTTTAATGTTTAGTCAAAATATTAACTTGGGGATTTTGAGTTACAGTTAACTAAAAATGTCGATGTAATCGGTTTCAACAAACGTTTTAAGTATTCGATATTCCGTTTTGAGTACTACTCAATTGAAATTTTTAATTCATATTGGGGTTTAGAGATAATAAAAATATTTAAGTTAAATCTACCTGATTTTCATATCTACTGTGCTAACAAAATAGCTAGTTGAAGAGATATGAAAATGTTTAAGTTAAAGATACTTGATCTTTATATGTACAGTGTTAACAAAAATTATTAGTTTAAATAACTTAATATATCCATGTTTCTTTAACTTAAAACAATATGTTTGTGTCACTTAAAAATTACTAGTAAATAGAACTCAATTGATAAGATTATACTTTAACTTAAAACATTTAAGTTAAGGTACTCAAAAATGTCGATGTAATCAGTTTCAAAAAAAAAGTTGAGTTCTATTAACTTGTCAGGTTTTACAGTGCAGCTGCCTTGAAATCATTAACAAGTTCCTCTCGTGTAGTACTTGGCTGACCCCTCACCTTTCTCATGATCATCAATACACCACAGGGCCAGATCTTGTGTGGAGCCCCAGACCGAGGGCGATTGATTGTTGATTGATGCCCATTTTTTTGTTCTTCCATTTTCAAATAATGGCACCAACAGTTGTCTCCTTCTCACCAAGCTGCTCTCTGATGGTCTTGTAGCCAATCCCAGCCCGGTGCAGGTCTACAGTCTGGTCCCTGAGGTCCTTAGACAGCTCTTTAGTCTTGCCCATGGTGGAGAGGTTAGAATCTGATTTATTGATTCTGTGAACAGTTGTCTTTTATAGAGGTAACAAAGTAGATATTATTAGTACTTTCCAAAATTGACTTATGTAACCGGTCTGTGGGAGCCAGAATCCTTGTTTGTTGCAAGGGGATCAAATCCCACAGTTAAATGCAAATACATTTAAATATTTTATACTTTTAGACTGCTCATTTCTTTGTAAGTGGGTAGACTTACAAAATTGGCAGGGGATCAAATACGTATTTCCTCGACTGTACATATATGACATGTATTGTCTAACTTTCTCAACCAGGCCATGTACAATCACTATCCTGTTTGAAGGAAAAAATATAGTGTTGTTTTTAACTATAATGTTAAAATGTGATTTGTTATAACCCTAACATCCTTTTTTATTTAATTAATTGCAACATACCTGGGGGCTCTTATTTATGCAGATTAAGCATACAATTAAAATAAGGTTGCCTGTGAATGTTTTCTATTATTAACAACACAAATGTTTTGTCACTTATTAGGATCTTCAAGGTTCTTTATTTAGTCATACAGGATCTTTCGGATCATAAATGGATTAATAAATAAATGTAATTGAATAATTGATAAATAAATAATTATTCAGTTTATTAATATTCAACACTAGGCTTTATTAGGCAACATGAAATACATGTTGAGTTTCTAACTATCAGCCATTTTGCTTGTTTTACGTACTTTTAAAACATGTGGAATTAGTCAAATAGTGTTGGAAGGTAATTGTTGGAAACATGTGATGGCGCTACAGCTCTGTCAAATACAGCGTTTTATGAAAAATGTCATAAAAGATGGATTAATACATTGTCTTACTGAGTACTGCATTATCTCCAGACACAGAGCACGCCCCCCCCCCCCCCTCCCCAGCAGCTATTCTGCAAAGATGGAAAACAAATGAATAAAAACACTAAATGGCAAATCTCTATCACAGCTGCCCATGCTATCAATAACAACGGGAGGACGGAGTCGGGTGTCGGGGGGTGGGGGTGTAGATTGAAATCTGCTCAAGTGGAAAATTGAAGGCCTTTGTCTGAATCGCTGGGCAGAGAAACTCCCTCTGCCGGCTATATATTTTGGGCACATGCATACACAAAACTAACATGTCACTCCTCCATATAATTGTGTGTGTGCGGGCTCGGCCCCAGGGTCTGTCTGGCAGAGCAGTAGATTAGTAGATTCTGGATAATCCACCAACAGATCTGACAGTAAATCAACTCATCCCTTCAGGTGCTCGGGGATGGATCTCTCCTCACTCTCATTCTGTGTAGCTTTGCTTCTCTGGTTGTGACATCCTCCCTCCATAGTTTTTGGTTTGAATAATCAAATACAAAGTCATTTATTTATTTCACAAAGATGTATATTATTCACAATAAATTGATCCCAACTGAAATGAAAAGGAATGAGGATGAGTTTATTGTGTTTTTATTTGGGTGATACATAAAAATAAAAGGATGTTTCCTTTTTTTTTTAGGATATGACAAAAGGAGTATGCTGCATTGACATAAACACAAATAGAAAAACATATGATGTGGCTACTTTACACGCTCTCCCTTGTATGTACAAGTGTTGATAAAAGAGAGCATCAATCATATGAAATGTGGCTTTAGACGTAAAGGTGGGGGGGCAGGGAGCTGGTGTGGGAACCGTTGTGTGTCGCTGACAATTTGACAAGTCACTTTCAGGTCTCTGCCACCTCCAAACAACAGGAAGAGCAAAACGGCCTTTCAACATGCAGAGTGAGCTTTATCAGCCCACTGCAGACTAGACTGCACACATGCACACACACACACACACACACACACACACACACACACACACACACACACACACACACACACACGTTTGTGGATGTGTGTTTTATACGTCTGACACTGCCCAAACGATAGAAATCCTTCACTGCATTATCTCTTCAACACACACACACACCCCACACACACACACGCACACACACACACCACACACACACACACACACACACACACACACACACACACACACACACACACACACACACACACACACACACACACACAGTGAGAGAATGAACAATGTAACATATGGCTCAGGCTTGTCATTCCTCTCCTCAGTCAGAGCCTCAAAGACAGACTCTGAATGATGGAGCCTCACAATACTGAAGCATTGGACATGAGGAAGCACATGTATATTCTCAGAGCCTCACAATACTATACTATACTTAATAATAATAGTAACAAAACAGAACAATATAAAAATATTGTGTAGTGCATATCTGATTTGGTGTAACCCTCATGTTGGCATACACGGTCACATGGTCTTGCCATGGGACACATTTTGTAAGATCAAAGCATTGGTGCAGTGTGTGGTCCCGCCCCAAGATGGCATCATCTCCTTTGCAGAAAACACATGAGCCAGGATCCTCTCAGGTCTGTTCAGCATGTGAAGGGTGCTTCTATACACCGATGGTCAGGATAAAGCTTTGGCTTGGTGCCATATAAAGGCATGTCAGTGTTTGTGGTTAGGCACTGGTGTCCTGAAGAATCCTTTATTTTGGGGAAACCATATAACCAGATGCAGTGTACTGCTTTACAATCTCACTTTCAGGAATTACTTTACAGATACTGACCTAATGAACATTTCAACATTAAAATAAAAGATAAGATATGTAATTTGTGTGAATATTATGCATGAATCCATACTGGAGTGTGTATGGCATATTTCAGAGATACACCCATTGAAATCTGTTTCGATACCACTACCCAGCATGCTCCTGGCAGATATGCCTTCAGGAAATTGGTTGAATAGAATAAGTCTTCATGCAGGCTCACCCAGTGAGGTCTGAGATGGTTTGGTTCACATCTTAACAGAGAAATGGCTCCAGGTCCAGATGATCCACATGGAGTAGAACGAGAGTAGCTTGCTGCTCAAATATCAATGTTGATGGACAATGTTTACCTGATGTCAATTAGTTTATGTTTAATGTGCCCAGAGATTTCATGGTATTTGTATTGCTGCTGTTTGCATTCCTCCTGATGCAAATTCCAAAAATGCTCTACTGGAATGATATATTTTGTCTATTGTGCCGCAAAAGATCTATGTAACACAACTGTAACTCCAGGTTACAGAAGGACCATAAATGATCCGTGAATTATAGAATATAAGAAAACAACACTGCTCCTCATGCTGTCACAACTTGAATATGCAGAGCAGGCCTGATGCTCTGCTAAACAGGGTAAGTGACTATTTTAAAATGAGACAGTAGCTAAGGACCATTGGGATCAGGTGAAAAATATACCTTAATGCAACGGTGTACCTTCTTCAGAGCTAAAAGAGAAACCATGGGGAAATGGGGTATGAAGACAATCATTTAAATAATCCACAAAAATATAGTTAAATTATTAAATGTTCTAAATGTTTATAAAGAAAACTTCAGAAATACACCTAAATACCTTTTACCTACAATGCAGCAGGACAATCAGCTCAATTGCTTAAAACTTAAATTAAGTTAAAGATGCAATACCAGAGTCTATCACAGTCAAACTTTACTTTAAGGGACACTAATCTGCTTAATAAAACACACTTATATATCGACGAAACCATTTAACTATTCATTTATTGATGCTTTAAGTCTTGCATAATTGAGTGACAGGTTGGTTTTGTTAACAGGTCACTAGCAGCAATCCAGTCCGTCCCACTCTTCTGAGCTGTGTCCAGTGACGGCTGTTACACACACCATCATCCACCAATACTTTCATTAGATAGCTGTTTTCAGTTTGTCTATGTATCTGTCCAGCTTTCAATTAAAGTATAAAAATAAATAAATATGCAGTGTAAGTAAAATCTTACACTTATATATTTGAATTAAAGTAAAATGCACAATATTTACCTCAGCATATGTAGGAACGAACAAACTATTTCAAATATTGAATTGCATGATCAAAGTGCTGTTACTGCAGGAAGCAGAGAGCAGCACTCTCTGAACCCTCGCTGTGTAGAGCTGCTGAATACAGTCACACAGGCACAGACAGACGCTTCATATGAGTGCTTGATGGAGGTGTAATGACAATGACAATTACAGCAATTATGTGTTATTGTAGGCCATTATGTATTTTGTAGGTTTTGAGATGTAGGATTTTTCTGTAATTGCTGGCTTATGAAAGGCATAATAATCACGGTCCAGGCAGCCGCAGGAGCTATCAATGGCGACCAGTACCTGGTGCCATGGTAACAACACATTTATCTATAATGCCACTCTGTGGATGTGGAGGACTAGAGCATTGGCAGCAGGCAAATTATCCCTAATGGCAGGGACTGGAGGATGGGGGGGGGGGGGGGGGCGCTTGGCAGCAGACAGAGGCAGAACTGGTGGGTGCTGCGGAGGTGTGGGTGGGTGGGCAAAATGTGTGTGACTTCATGGGGGGGGGGGGGGGGGGGGGGGGGGCGGTATGATGACAGTCTTTGAGACGGTGTTTGTGACCTTTGTGCATCCATGAATGTATGTGTGTATTATTTAAAGAATCAAAGTTAGTCCATTTTCAGGTTCCGAGGCTTCAAAATAATTTACACTTTACCTCAAATCCAAATATCACTATTCAGGCAATCTACTATGAAATCAAGCGTCAAATTAATGCCAAACACAGGTCTGAAAACAGTTTCCTCCCTGCCATCTGACCAGGAACTTACCTTCTCTTGCCTTACTCAGCAGCTTTCCCACTACAGCAGTGAGACCTTACGCCATGTTTAACCATAACTCAAAATATATCTTATATATATATAAAAATAAAAATATGTATAGTTTTTTGTAAGTGCCTCCTTATCAACATGATTTTTGATATATCACTAGTATGCCACACTATTCTGATAAGTGCTGCAGTGGACATTATTGATATTGATTGATGGAGTGTTTGAGTGTGCTTAAAAGGCCACATGTAAATGTGTGTATGACACCACTTCCACCCTTAAGACATGTGTGTGTCATGATGAGGAAATAAAGGATTCAAACCTAATGTGCGTGCTTAGATGTATATTTCTATGTTGTGTGTACACACGTGTGTGTGTGTGTGTGTGTGTGTGTGTGTGTGTGTGTGTGTCTGTGTGTGTGTGTGTGTGAGGGGTGGATGGTACATCAGATCTCAGACCGGCCCAGCATGGCACAGAGCAGGAAGTAGGCCAGGGGGATATTAAAAGGCGAGAGCCACTTCCTTTCTCTCCCTGTGGCCCATGTGATGCTGTGTACTGTGTGTATGTGTGCGTGTGCGTGTGCGTGTGTGTGTGTGTGTGTGTGTGTGTGTGTGTGTGTGTGTGTGTGTGTGTGAAACACTGCCTTACAGTGACTCTGATCCTCTGTTCTGCTCCTCATGAGTGAAACAGGGGGTTACGTATTGTAACCCTAGTTATATAAGCACAGGCGGAGCCCTCTACTGGACTCTATGGGTACTACTCTCTATCATGCTGTGCATGCTTTCACCTACTGAGTTTACGTAAACGTAGCCAGCCAATCGGGGCGAGCCTACCTGAATGCGCGCGCAGGCCCACAGTATATAAAGGCGGCTACACCCGCCGCCCGCTATCCTATACACTCTTCAGCGAGCGGACTAGGAAAGACAGGGCCCCCAGGAAGAGGGCTCCGCCTGTGCTTATATAACTATGGTTACAATACGTAACCCCCTGTTATATTTCACACAGGCTCCGCCCTCTACTAGACTCTATGGGTACAGTGGGCGGAGCCCCGATGTATACAAGCCCTGTCATCCAACAACATCGACCCACCACACCGTCCCTGACCGGCTTTTGGCTAACATCCATTGCATCCCCACTTCCTCCCATCCGGTTGTAACCGTAGAGAAGTAGGGCCCGCAATTTGGATAAGGCACACTCACACACGCTTACCTCGTGTAGAGTGTGCATGGAAAAGATCTTGTGCGGAGACTCCGTCTGGAGCCTACCGCGCACCATGTTCCCCAGGTCCCTCAGGAGCATGGGAAAAAATAAGTGCACCACGTCCCCCACACTCACACACGCTCCGTGTAGAGTGGGCATGGACAATAGTAAGGAAGGCTCTCCCAGCCTGCCTCCAGCCCTGTATGGGGCTATTGCGCACCATGTCTCCCGAGTCCCTCAGGAGCATGGGAAAACACAAGTGCTTTATGTCCAGGAGGGGGGGGTCAGACACCTGCTGACCCACAGCCACCCCCCCTCTCACCAGTCATGCGTTGCCTCGGCAAGCACAGACGACGAGAAGGAGCCAGACATGTCCAGGAAATAACATTTTATGAAGGAGCCTGGCGTAGACCTAGACGCCGACGTGCATATATCTTCTAAACTCACGCTGCTGAATAAGGCTGTTTGACACAGCCTGTGTAGAATGCACACGGACCCCAGTGGGGAGGGCTCTCCCCGCCCGTCTATAGGCATGTGTAATGCACCCGCATAGCCATCCTGTTAACCGCTTCTTGGAGAGAGCTTTTCTAGCCACACCATCCCCAAAGCACACAAACAGCTGTTCACTGCGTCTAATGGCAGCCGTGCGCTCTACATAACATGCTAGCGCACACACTGGGCAGAGGAGGTGCAATTTAGCCTCCCTGGCCTCAATATGGGGTGGAAGATTAAAGCCACCTAATTGAATAGCCCTTGACCTGAACGAACTCCTTAGGCTCTTAGGAGTAAAGGAGGGGTTCGGTCTGAGTGTCGCCCCGCTACGGTCACCCCGAATCAAAAGGCAGCTTGGGTGCACCGACAGAGCGGTCAGCTCGGACACTCTTTTGGCCGAAGTCAAGGCAAGTAGCAATGCTGTCTTCCATGACCGTGCTTTCAGGGAGGAGAGCTCCAGAGGCTCAAATGTTTCTGTGACCAGAGCCTCGAGCACCAACGGCAGGTCCCACTGTGGGGCGGAGGCGTACACTACTGGGCGCTGCCTCCTGACCTCCTGCAAAACCGCGACATAAGCGGCTGACTGAAGGCTGACCTGCCTCCAAATCCCTCATGGCAGGACGAAATGGCTGCTGCCTACACCTTAATTGTGGAATGAGCCAGCCCCCTGTCCACCAGTATCTGTAAGTAGGTAAGAATAGAGCACAGCGTGCATGACAGAGGCTCTAGACTCCTTCCTTCACACCATCGCCGGAATCCCGCCCACCTTGGCCTGTAACAGGCTGTGGTGGGTTATGCCCCTGCTGCTTGGATAGTCTGAATAACGTTGTCAGACAGCCCCACCTGTCCCAGCCTGTCCCTCTCAGGAGCCAAGCCTGGAGAGGTTGGCCCAGAGTGGGTAACGCCCCTATTGCCCCTGCTTCCTGAGACAGCGCTCCCCAGACCTGAGGAATAGCCCAGGGCTGGCCCACCATCATCTGTGTTACCCCGCGTACCACGGCGCCAGGCGGCGATCTGGGGCCACTAGGATGACTGACAGCTGCTCCCGCCTCACCCTATCCAGAAGGGGGGGGGGGATAAGGTGCAGCGGTGGAAAGGCGTAAAGCAGCTTCCTTGGCCATGGCTCGTGTGCAAATGCGTCCACCCCCAAGGGCGGATTGTCCCACCAGGCCAGGGAGAACCACAGGGCACAGTGGCTGTTGCACCGATTGGCGAACAGGTCCACCTCTGCTCTCCCGAACTGAGTCCTGAACTGCTTCACCACCTCCGGGTTAAGCCTCCACTCGTCTGGCAGGGGTCCGCCTCTTAACATGAGGTCGGCCCCCCCGTTCTCCCGTCCCGGGATGTGCAGGGCCTTTAGAGACAACACAATCTGTGAAACCCACAACCACAGGTTCTCTGCCGCGGTCAACAAGGCTATTGAGCGGACTCCGCCTTGCATGTTGATGTACGCCACTGTGGTGCGGTTGTCGCTCCTCACTAGCACATGTTTGCCCTGTATTAAGGGTTTGAAGTGCTGTAGGACCAGCATCACTGCCTGCAGCTCCAGGAGGTTGCTCTGCCGAGCCTCTGTAAGAGGCCAGCAACCACCTACAGCTCTCTCTAGGCACGTCCCCCCCCCATCTTGTCACTGAAGCGCCAGTAAAGACTGTGATATAGGAGGTCACTTGCCCCAGTGGAGCTCCCCTCCGCAGATTCTCTGGGGACCCCCAGCATCGGAGGTTGCTCTCTACTGAGGGGGGGATGGTCACCAGACGTCGTTTGTGTCTTGAGATCTAAACGAAGACCGGTAAGCCACCTCTGTATGCGACGTGCATGCAGAAGTCCGAGTGGCACTACGGAGTGAGCAGCCGTCATGAGACCCAAAGTCTGCATGATGATCAAAGCTGTCACCGTCGCCCCCTGACACAGCCTGCAGCCTGCAGACTGCCCGCAGCAGGGATGCCTGTCTGCTTTCTGTCAGGGTGGCACGTAGTCTGCCTGCATCGAGCATCACCCCCAGATATTCTACCTGCTGGTGAGGTATGTGGGAGCTCTTCTTCCAATTGACCGCAACTCTTTTTCAACCCAACTTGGTTAGGTGTAGGATAAATTGGGCTGTGTGAAACATTGCCCATTCCCTGGACCTGGCCATGACTATGAGGTCGCCCAGATAAAAGAACACTCTCATGTCACGGTCCTGCAGCGTTTGCAGCGCCGTAGCGTGCGTGGGGATAGGGAGTAGCCGAACGTCAGTCTGTTGTACTCGTAGGCTACCCCCTGGAAGGCAAAACGCAAATACTTTCTGTGTTTTGGAGCAATTTTGCCATGAAAGTAAGCGTTCTTCAGGTCGATGGTTGTGAACCAATCGCCTGGCTGCACCAGTCCCAATAACTGTTTCATAGTTAACATATGGAACTTCTTGCATGCAATGTGCTGGTGCAGGCATCGAATATCCAGAATGGGCCTGAATTCTCCTGTCTTCTTGGGAACCAGGAAGTACAGTGAATAGTGCCCCTTCTCTCTGACTTGAGAGTGCACATGCCGAGACGAAACCTATCTCCTCCTGGGATGACAGATTTGCCTCTCTCATGCCTCTGAACGGAGGAGGGATGCTGCAAAACTGGAGTGAATAACCCAGTCTCAGTGTCCTGTCCGTCCGCCCTGTTAATACACCACTGATTTTCCATTCCCCATAACATTGTGTTAGGGGATGTGCAATCAGCTGCGGAGCCGCAGCTATGAGGCTGTGGTACTCTCTGGTGGCCCACTCCGTCGTCAAACCCTCCATAAAAGGAAGTTTGACCCATGGGGGGCTGACACAGAAAGGGCCGTTTTTCTATAATGCAGTTTCCACTCAGAGAACAAAACGGCCGATTTTTCCCTGAGGTCCCTGAACACACCACGGCACGCACCGTGAGAGCACGCGCTCCGCCATAATGCTGTTTTCTCTCAGAGAGAAAGAGGCATTAATCTGAGCTTCTTCTGTCCATGAACGCACCGCGGCCCGCTCTCGGGGGGGAGGGCATTATGACAGCGTCATAATGCCGTCTCTTTGAAACGGACATTATGGGGAAATGTGGAAAGTGGAGAGAGATGACTCTTACTCTGGGATAAATGCACATGTTTCTACTCAATGCATTTTTCACACACATATCACTCTAGAACTAGAGTTACACTACGTAATCCCCTGTTCTTCTGTGGAGGTCCCTGAACGCACCGCGGCCACTCTCACGGGGGCCGCGCCTCATAATGGGTGTCCAATTAACATCGTATGAAAACGGCCTTGCCGATCTCAACGAGACATTATGGGGAAATGTGGAATTGTGGAGAGAGATGACTCTTACTCTGGGATAAATGCCATAGTTTTTACTAAATGCATTTTTCACACACACACATCACTCTAGAACTAGGGTTACAATACTTAACCCACCGTTCTTGCAACAGGGCCTCTTTTCGACTTCCTGTTGAAAGGAAACCTATCTCCTCCCAGGATGATAGATTTGACTCTATTGCCCCTGAATGGAGGAGGGACGCTGCAAAGCTTGAGTGAGTAACCCAGTCTCAGTGTCCTGCCCCTCTACTCTGTCAGTACACAGCTGGGCTTCCATTCCCCACACAACTGTGTTCAGGGGACATGCCAGCAGCTGTGGAGCCAAAGCTAAGAAGCTGTAGTGTAGTGTAAGAACCTTTCCATAAGAAGGGAGTTTTGGCATGGGGGCTGACACAGAAAAAGGCAGATTTTCTACTGAGGTCTTTGAACGCGCTCTGTCCTAATGCCGTCTCTTTGAAACGGACATTATGGTGAAAAGTGGAAATGTGGAGAGAGATGCAATCGTTTTCACTGAATCGTTTCTCACACACACATCACTCTCTCTTGAACCCGCACAGTGTTTTGACAGCACTTCGGTTTATTCCACTCACGTGCACGCGCCCACCTGCTGGCTCCTATACTGGAGTTTACAGAGGGGGCGGGGAGTGTAGGATAGTGTTATTTCCTCTGGGGATGAGCAAGACGCAGCCACGCTGCGACTACTACTCACCCACGTAACCAAGGAGATCGATCCAAAGGGCCCTTCCGTAAACACGGGGGCTCCGGGAGATCAACAACACGGTCCTTTTGGCAAGTGCCATGCGGCGTGATCCCTCACCGGGATATCACACGGCAGACAACGGCTGCGGCCACTATCAAGCTACAAATAATCACGCTTATCTGGTGAGGTGAGGGCATCTCCAGCAATGAGCGAGATGCCCAACACACCCGTGTTTATTTGCAGTCGGCTTGTCACGCGGAAGCGTGGCAGAGCTGTTTTCAGCTCCCTGCCCAGCCTGCTGCCCGCTGGGAGCAGCTGCGTTCCGCCGCCATGGTCATCACCTAGGGCGGTGGACCTCCATGGACCGGACCCGGAAGTGCCCGACAACGGCAAACGGAGCAATCCGCCCCGCTGGAATGGCGACGTGAATGGCACCGCCTCGGCCATATCCTGGTCCCCCAAACACAGAGGTGGTGGAGACCGGCGCCCACGATCAAACCAGGTCCGGTGCATGGCCGAGCTTCCAGTAATGGTGAGTCCATTTTTCCTTCTAATCTTCTAATCTTCGTTCGTTTAACTCTTCGGTTGTCAGCTCGTCTGAAGAGAAAAAGGATAGTGGGCGGCGGGTGTAGCCACCTTTATATACTGTGGGCCTGCGCGCGCATTCAGGTAGGCTCGCCCCGATTGTCCGGCTACGTTTACGTAAACTCAGTAGGTGAAAGCACGCACAGCATGATAGAGAGTAGTACCCATAGAGTCCAGTAGAGGGCGGAGCCTGTGTGAAATATAACAGCAGACTGATGGCCCTTTCATTACTACATAATCATTTATTCAAGCATTTGCCAAACTTGATTTGGGTTTCATTTATGTTTATAGAATGATATGTAAATATGTAAATAACATAACGTATTATGAAGCTTTGTCCCTGGGCAAGACATATACAATTAACCATTGTTGTTCTCTACCGTCCGCCAGGCGCCTTGGGGGACTTCTTGGAGGAGTTAGATCATCTTCTCTCACACATCCCTGAAACTGGCCCTCCGGCTGTACTTCTCGGAGACTTCAACCTCCAGACGGGGAAGATAGACGAACTAATATCTCTGTTAACCGCCTTTGCTTTCTCATTGTCTCCATCCCCACCAACTCATAAAGCAGGCAATGTCCTTGATCTCATATTCTCAAGGAACTGCACTACTTCTAACCTCTCTGTTAACCCGCTCCACACATCCGATCACTTCTTCCTTTCATTCTCTCTACCTCTTTCCAAACATAACAAAATAACCTCTTCTCAGCCTGCACCTGTCCGCCGTAACCTTCGTTCCCTCTCCCCCTCTACCTTTGCCTCATCGGTGCTCTCAGCCCTCCCTTCCTCTGATTCGTTTCAACTCCTGCCTCCAAACTCTGCTGCAGAAACTCTCCTCTCTACTCTCTCATCCTCTCTGGACTCTCTCTGTCCTCTCACATCTCGGCAGGCTCGTCAGTCCCCTCCTGCTCCCTGGCTAAATGACGCACTGCGTGCTAATAGAACCGTCCTTCGGGCAGCAGAGCGGAAATGGTGGAAATCCAGACACCGTGACGACCTCCTAACCTATCAGGCTCTCCTCTCCTCTTTCTCTGCCTCCATCTCTCAGGCAAAGAGCACTTTCTTTCAAGATAAGATCCAATCTTCCTATTCCAATCCCAAAAAACTATTTTCCATCTTCTCCACCCTCTTGGACCCTCCCAAAGCCCCTCCCCCTCCTCACTTCTGTCAAGCGACTTTGTTAACCATTTCGAAAAAAAGGTTGATGATATTCGCTCTTCTTTTTCTGACTCACCTTTACTCACCGCTGGGTCACCAGACCCTCTTTTCAACCACTCACTAACCTCCTTTTCCCCTCTCTCTCCAAGTGAGGTTCTTACCCTCATTACCTCTGCCCGCCCTACCACCTGTCCTCTGGACCCCATCCCTTCAAACCTCCTTCAGACTATCGCTCCTGATATTCTACCGTTTCTCACCCATTTCATTAACACTTCTCTAACTTCTGGTCACTTTCCAAACAGTCTCAAGGAGGCGAGAGTAAACCCTCTCCTAAAGAAACCCACTCTCAACCCGTCCGATGTTATAAACTACAGGCCTGTCTCTCTCCTCCCGTTCCTGTCTAAAACACTTGAACGCGCTGTCTTTAAACAACTCTCCTGTTATCTCCACCAGAACAACCTCCTGGATCCGCACCAGTCTGGTTTCAAGGCAGGTCACTCCACAGAAACGGCCCTCCTTGCTGTCACTGAGGAACTGCACACTGCTAAAGCTGTATCCCTCTCCTCTGTCATCATCATGTTGGACCTGTCAGCTGCATTCGACACGGTGAACCATCAGATCCTCCTTCGCACTCTCCAAGAACTTGGAGTTTCAGGCTCTGCACTCTCCCTCCTCGCCTCATACCTCAAAGACCGTACCTACAGGGTAACTTGGAGAGGGTCTGAGTCTGACCCTTGTCAATTAACTACAGGGGTCCCTCAGGGCTCTGTTCTTGGTCCCCTCCTTTTCTCTCTGTACACAAACTCGCTCGGCTCGGTCATTAGCCCGCATGGTTTTTCTTACCACTGCTATGCTGACGACACCCAATTGATTCTGTCCTTTCCCCGCTCAGAGACCCAGGTCGTCGCACGCATCTCTGCTTGTCTAGCTGACATCTCTCAGTGGATGTCTGCTCATCACCTCAAGCTCAACCTTGACAAGACTGAACTGCTTTCCTTCCAGGAAAAGATTGTCCTACTCTTGACCTGACGATCAACATCGGCACCTCTGTTGTTTCCCCGACTCTGACCGCAAGGAATCTGGGTGTGACCCTGGATAACAACCTCTCCTTCACTGCAAACATCGCTGCTACAACTCGTTGCTGCAGATATACGCTATACAACATAAGGAAGATTCGTCCCCAGCTGACCCAGAAAGCCACCCAGGTTCTGGTCCAGGCTCTCGTCATCTCACGCCTAGACTACTGCAACTCCCTCCTGGCTGGTCTACCTGCATGTGCCATCCGACCTCTGCAGCTCATCCAGAATGCAGCGGCTCGTCTGGTCTTCAACCTTCCAAAATTTTCCCACACCACTCCGCTCCTCCGCTCCCTTCACTGGCTCCCGGTAACTGCTAGAATCCACTTCAAGACACTAGTACTTGCATACCATGCTGCGAATGGATCTGGCCCTTCCTACATCCAGGACATGGTTAAACTGTACACCCCAGCGCGTGCACTCCGCTCGGCATCAGCCAAACGACTTCGCTGCACCCCTCGCTGCGAGGTGGACCCAAGTTCCCATCAGCAAAAACACGTGGGTTTGCTATCCTGGCTCCAAGATGGTGGAATGAGCTCCCCATTGACATCAGGACGGCAGAAAGCCTGCACATCTTCCGGCGCAGACTGAAAACTCATCTCTTTAGATTCCACTTCGAGCGATAGAATTACTATCAAAGCACTTATATACTAACATAGGACTGGCTTATCTATAGCCAGCTGACAAAGCATTTATATACTAACATAGGACTGGCCTATCTATAGCCAGCTGAGTAGCACTTGAAATGTGTGGCTCTATGATACCTGTTGTACTTATATGATTCTGTTTTTCTTCTGGGCTGTGTCTTCCTGGTCGTATGTACTTATTGTAAGTCGCTTTGGACAAAAGCGTCTGCTAAATGCAATGTAATGTAATGTAATAAAAGACACTTCACCCCAAATTGCTCCTTTTTGAAAATGCTCTCATGTTTTCAGACATTTAAGGAATAATGTATTTGCATCGTGACAGAACTATGTGTTTCTCACTGTATTTTTTTCAAACAATGATTACTGTAATGCAAGATGCTAACTCATTACAGAACAGACGGAAGTCACAGGGGTATAGGACATTTTCTTTGCTTCATTGAATGGGATTACATAGTAATATTGGTAGGGTTTTCCAATTTGCCTTCAACATAGAGGAAGGGATTACAATGGCCTGATATTTTTGTATTCATTGTTCGTTAAAGTACAGGCTTAGCTTGTGATTTGAAAGTAAACTAATCAAAAAGGGAGAGATTCATTTAGAAGATGTTCATCTGTTTAGAGAGTTGATCAATGAGGGAAGGACGAGGGGGAAAATGATAATCCAGGAATGGATTTGTAAAATGTAATAACATATCGTATAATAATAATAATAATTCAATAATAATAATAATAATAATAATAATAATATTGGGAGGGATGAAACCCTCTTTAATGGTCACACATGCACACAGCACACACAGTGCAATGTGTTCTCTGCTTTAACCCAGTACCAGGAGTCTAGTACGAGGAGCAGTGGGCAGCTATTGCACAGCGTCCGGGGAGCATGGGAGTGGGGGGGAAGGGGGTTGTCCGGTGCCTTGTTCAAGGTGATTCAGCTTTCATACTATTTCTAAAGAAAATAACTAACATCCAAGCATGACATTGGAGTCAGATTGAAAGGAGGTTTCAGAATACAGCCTGAGCTGCTGAGGAACTACAGGATAAGGTTTTCACTTTGACTAAGTTACATCTCTTGTGAAGTTTAAGTCTGATCAAGACCAAACAAGACAACGGTTTTCTTTGAGTTGAAACCGGATTATTACAAACAAGACAGAGGTATAAACATGTGAAGTGATTTGGGTTGAAACTCAATGATTAGACCATTCTGGTCATTATTTTTGCCATAATATTACAGGGGGATTCTTAATGTGGCTCTCACATTTTTGCAAAGCACATTTCTGTTTCCTCTCTTTCTTCATCAAGGAAAATCCTAACATGCATGCCTGTATTAACCACCATATTACAATCCTAGATCTACTGTCACATGATGCTTGGTTGGTCTAGTTTTCCTTCACAAAGGCATCACAGTCCGCTAAGAAAAGTGTCCCTTTTTCAGACATTCATTATCTCTGCGTAAGATAGCAGCCTAAAGCAACTGCTTCAAAAGTGTTAACAAATAAGAAGTGCTTGTCTGGACAAGGAGATCAGCTCTACAACCTACAAATAGATCACTTTCTGGGACACTGAAAGAAAATACAGATCAAATACATTCCTAATGGGGGAATGACTGGTATTGAAAGTGGAATGTGGCTTAACCAATCCTGCAGTTTTACTACTAATATAGCAAATGAACTTCAATTTAAAGGTCACCTGTCATGCAAAATGCACTTTTTTATGTATTTTATACATAAATATATGTCCCCGGTGTGTAAGGAGACTCAAAAAGTTTCAGAAAATACAACCTGATTTGCTGATTCAGATTTGCTGCGTCATGATGACATTACTAAAATGTGGGCTGGCTTTACGTTGAACTCCTGGCAACGTCCCGCCCGCGGCCCAACCTATCGTCCCCATATACAGTTGCTAGCTGGATCCCCTCCCTCAGCTGTGTGTCTGTGTATTCAGCAGGATGTCTACAGGAGGGACTTAGAGTAAAGTTGTTATATATATATATATATATATATATATATATATACATATAATGGCACTGTTCTAGCAGCAAACACTGAATAAAAAACATGTCAAGCTATGTGCTGAGTAAGAAACAATGTGGTAGACAGCCTTCTCTTCACAGAGATCACTGCTTGCATGCACTCCAGAGGGGCGTGGCCAGCAGCAGCTCCAAAGGGGTGTGGCCAGCAGCAGCTCGGTTACATTTAAAGGGCCAGACCCAGAATCAGCACTTTAGTTTTGACATGTTTTGTATAGACATGGCCCTATATAATATATTGTTCAAATATAGCATAATAGGTGAGCTTTAAGATAAATCATTGACTACTGACTACTATTGCAGTGAGACGCAATAATATAAAACCAGATTTATCAAGATTCTATTTTTGGAGGAGCCGGCGCAATTTATGAGCAGCAAAAATGTTTCACCTGCTAGCATAAGAGCTAATGTTATGTCCCAAAGATGACCTCAGGAATGACCAGCCCAACCAAATGGTAGTTCAAAAGTATTTTCATCATTAGGAAAATACATTTAATTCCGCCATGTATCACAACCGTGACTTGAAAAGAGTGAAGTTTGTTTGTTTTTGCTGCTGACTTGGCCCCCCCTGCAGGTATCAACCCTCAGATGCCAGAGGCGACATGATGGATTGGAGATTGATACAACAGAGAGCATCTGCAAAAGAACACATACTGTTTCTTTAGTCATTAATGTTGTTGAATCTCTGTGGGAAAACTGATTGCCTTATCTTTTGATAAGTTGTCAGAGGGGTTGGGAGGGTGGACTACACAACCCTGCATTTCCTGATGCTCCCCAATAACATTTGTTCTGACGCCGATTCTAGGTGACTTGGTGGATAATTATGATTTCATGATTTTGTTGGGTTTGATCCACATCACCCAAAACCCTTTATTGCTGCAAATAAAAAAAGAATATTTCTGTGGGTCATATTTTACACAGTTATTGATGATATAATTGATTTGGAAATTCAGATTGTGTGTGTGTGTCTAACAAGTTAGTGATGAGTTAAAATACTATGTTGAGTTAATGTTTCTCAAGGGGAAAAAAGCATGAATTAAGCGAATACTGAGCTGGGGAGCATCGTTTTCAGGCTTCCACTTGGACAAACTGGAACATAGGACCCTGGGAAAGGGAATGATCCCAAACGAGCTGATAAACCCAAATGTACAGTACCTGCCATGTACCAGCATAGACAGGCACAGTTAGAGACTATCTGGTCAATTAAGTGGAACATCTAGGACGGCATAAACAAATACATGAGCTGTGAGCATGTAATGATCATGCCAGGAACACATTTCATTTAGACTGCAGTGAACAATAAAGCAGATACTGTACCTCCTTGAGGCAGCCCATGAAGTTGTTGCTGACTGGAGACCCCGGCAGGTCTGCGGTGCTGGGACTTCCTCCCACATAGAAGAAGTCATCAGAGCCCAACATGGTGTAGTCTTCCTGGGTGTAACCCGTGGTGGTCAGAATCCCATCCACTGATATTGTCACCTGACAATGAGGAGTGAACAGTGAATGTGGAAATACAACTTGTAACTTGAATTTTCAGGACAGAAATCTTTTAGAACTTAGAACTGACATGGTTTTGCAATTTGAGTCTTAGACCTGCTGATTTTACATTGGTGTGGATATTAACCATGTATAGGTATGAAGGGTTAGTAGAAACACCAAAGAAAGACATCAAATGGGTGAAGTTAGTTCCAGTAACTGACAAACATGAATTTATTTTCATCTTCATGTGTTACTAATAATGCACAAACCATGCTGTGTGTATGTGATCTTGTGTTATGTCTACATGTGAGGGAGGCAAGAAACTAACAGAATAAACACACATGATAAAAACACCCAACCCAAGAAGAGGGAGGAGTCACAACAGAGAAAATCAAATGCAAACATGCAGGTCACACAGAAGGGCAGACAGGCATACACACTGTATGAAATGATTCAGAGAAAAATCAAATGTTCTAAAAACGTATCATCTGTGACAGGATTTCTACTAAAAGTTAGGGTCTAACCAGCAGAGGTGGAAAATAACGACGTACATAACTAATAACTTTCTTTTATTTCGTCATTGCTACATTCAGATGACCAGTATATACTGCAATGGATTTCTGCACAGTCAGTTCCTGAAAATGACCATGGGTAAAACAGTGTTGGTGCCCTGGTGGATTCATCCATTTCTCTAAAGCAATACGGGTTGCCTCATAGTTTCACTTGTTCAGGAGTGTGAATGAATTGAGAGTCTGGTATATGGAGGATTCAGTCCATGTCAGGCCATGCACATATAGTGCACAGGTCAGAAATCTCAGAGTCTTCCTTTTTATTCTGGGTGTAATATGCTCAACATTGCATGTAAAAGGAACATCTGGAATGAAGCAGATTAGTTAAAACCCTGAAGAAGCAAAGTAATATGTGACTTGAGCAGAGGGATAGATTTAAAACATCAGTGGACAGAGGAATGACAAGATGAGGAAAGCAAACAGCAAAGGAAGGAAATAAAAACAGGATTTGTTTTAGGAATTGTAACCTGATATACTGAAGTCTGAAGAGAGGAAGGGAAGAAGCACACAGCAAACCAAAAATGACATAAAGCAATATCTACCATGAAATGGAGAGTGTTTACGATAGCGCGTCCAATGCCTGTTTGCTTTGCAGAGAGGCGGGTAGGTAAAAAACAAAAATTATACAATTGAAAAAAATACATGAAAGTTCATTAAAACCAAATAAGAAAAAAGCAAGGGGTTGGTACACATGTTAGTAAAGCAATGGGTCATGTTATTCTTTTAATCTCTACTTACTTACAGTCAGGTTAAAAGCTGGAAACAGGAAGCAAGGTTAAAAGGATTGGGAAAACAATCTGATAAGGTTTGTCATTTATTTCCTAAAGAAAAAACACATTTAAAGAATGTTGTGGAGTGGCTTCATGATCAAGGCAGATTAACTGTACTCATACTCGTTCAAACTTGTACAGCAGCAACCTACTAATGTTGCAGAGCTGCTCTTCTTAACAGCAAATGGGCAATACAGCGCCTATTCTCACATATGAGTGAAAGTAAGAGTATTTAAATGTGAACAATTTGTTCTGGCTTCTTGATTGGCAAAATACTCTCTGAGGAACTTTGGGAATAACTTGATGACAGGCTGTAGTGGCCAAAATCTAAAAGTTTCTCCTACACACCAGAATCAATTACTCAAATTACCCCAAAGATAAAGGGAGCTGTAAAACGACCAACAAATAATGAATTTAGAAAAATAAAGTATATACATTACATCCCTTATTGATGTTGAAAGAAGACCTATTATTCTTTCTTCTCCTGGAGGCGGCACAGCTTAGCTATGGGCCTATCGATAATGGAGGTTTTCGTCTGTAACTTCACTGTACGGGTCAGACCTCTTGCATCAGGCTTGGTCTCCAGTACTCTGCCTAATGGCCACGACCCCCGTGGAGCAGTTGGGTCAACTACCAGGACGACATCTCCAACGCTAACGTTTTTCCTCACTGTGTTCCATTTCATTTCATTTCATTTCATTTCATTTCATTTCAAACCTTTATTTAAACAGATAGGTCCCTTGAGATCATGGATCTCTTTTACAAGGGAGACCTGCATCAATTTGTTCCACATGAAACATAAAAACAAACAATAGAGGACATCATATTTACATATTCACCAACACTTACAAACACCCATAGTGTCATAAAGCATTTCGTGCAGACGTGCCTTAAAAACATTCAGAGAAACAAAGGTGAACAATTTCAATTTGGACTGTAGGCTGTTCCAAGCAAGTGGAGCTGCGCACATAAAAGCTGTTTTACCTAAGACAGTCCTCACTCTTGGTACATCTAATGAGACTACATCCTGTGATCTCAGACAATAGCTGCTTGCAACTTTCTGCTTTACCAGAGAACAGATGTAATACGGGAGTTTGCCCAACATAGCTTTATAAATAAAAGTGTACCAGTGACTGAGCCTCCGTACAGAGAGTGATGGTAAACCTGCCTTGGTATACAGTGTACATTGATGAGTAAGCGTTTTACAATTAGTGACAAATCTCAGAGCGCTGTGATATGCAGCATCCAATTTGCTCAGGTAATTGGCAGGTGCATTCATATAAAACAAATCACCATAGTCCAGCACAGGTAAAAAGGTCACAGTGACTAGCCTTTTCCTGGCCTCAAGCGAGAAACAGGACTTGTTTCTGTAAAAGAACCCTAACCTAACCCTCAGTTTTTTAAGCAGGTTATTGACATGATGTTTAAAAGCGAGACAATCATCAAGCCAGATACCAAGGTATTTGTAACAGGCAACAACTTCAAGTTTTGTTCCTTGCGTAGTTACAATATCCGAAACAGGCTCTGGTGTCTTTTTAGCTTTTGAAAAGAGCATTACCTTTGTTTTATCCACATTTAAAAGAAGCTTTAATTCAGAGAGCTGAGTCTGAATAGTGTTAAAAACAGCCTGTAATTTAACAACAGCCTCATTAATGGAGGGACCTGCACAATACATCACAGTATCATCCGCATAAAAATGTAAAGTAGCTTCATCCACATTCTCACCTACGCTGTTAATATATATGGAGAATAAAAGTGGTCCTAAAACAGAACCTTGTGGTACACCATTAGAAATTTCTGTCTCTCTTGGAGCAGCAGACAGTATTCCTGTGTCCATCTATGCCAGAACAGATCCGCCATGTACTGGACCTGCTTCTAGCGGCGCCTGGCATAGAAGTCAGATCTCTGAAACGTTCCCGGAGGTAGGATAGGTTGCGTTTTTAGCAGGAGGATGTGATTGGGAGTCAGTGGTTCCAGGTCGTGTGGATCGGAGGACACGGTGGAGAGAGGACGGTTATTGAGGATGGACTCTACCTCGCAGAAGATGGTTTGTAGGCCTTCATCGTCGAGGGTTTGCTGATGGAGAGTGGAGGTCAGCACCTGACGGACAGATCGTATGAGTCTTTCCCAGACTCCACCATAATGTGAGGCCGCCGGTGGATTGAAACTCCACTGGATTCCTTCAGGGTGCAAAGCGCCTTGGATTTTCCCTTCGTTTAGTGAACTCATGGCTTTTCTGAGCTCATTTTGGGCACCCACCAGGTTTGTACAGTTGTCCGATCTGATATGCTTAACCTGACCTCTCTTGCAAACAAATCTTCTCAGAGCATGAATACATGAGTCTGGGTCTAACGAGTAAGCCACCTCCAGATGTACAGCTCTGCTACTCATGCAGGTAAACAGGGCTCCAGACCGTTTAACCATACTCCTTCCTCGCTTCATTTTAAGCGGTCCAAAATAGTCCAATCTGTCGTTGGTGAAAGGAAGGAGGTCAGGTAGAATTCTTTCTTGTTTCAAATCAGCCATTTTCTGCTCACCTGTCTTGCCTCTCACACGCCGACACACAACACACTTTGAGACTATTTTCCTTGCTGCTGAGTTTCCCTTTAAAACCCAGTACTTTTTACGGAGCTCTGAAAGCATGTTGTTTCTCCCGCTGTGTCCAGAGCCTTCGTGGATGTGTCGTAGTAGGAGATCTGAAGTGTGAGCATCATTGGGCAGAATATAAGGGTGCTTGGTCTCATCAGGCATTGCAGATCTGTGTAGGTGGCCGCCTACTCTCATGATGCCTTCATCCAGTATAGGATCGAGCCTACAGATCTTACTGCTCTTCTGCACTCTAAATGGAGCGGTTTCCAGCGCTGCCATTTCCACTGGGAAGGATTGCTTTTGAACATAGGTGATGACTGACCTCTCTGCCTGTGAGAGGTCTTCCACTGTCCACCAAGTGTGGCCCTGAAAGCGCTTAGCTCAGTGCTCACCTTTTGACTGCTCGAGCGGGTGGTGATGGGACCTGAGGAAAGCTCTTTACGCTTTTTGACATCAGAGCATTCTTCACCTTGAGGTACCATGCCACTGCTTTAAGTAGCCTCTTCCAATCGGAGAAGTATGACACAAGGCTGTCTGTGGGAGTTTCAATGCTTGCCACTGTTGTGAATACAGCAGCCTTTTTCCTGACCTCTGGGTCATTTTGCAACACTGGCTCAGAGGTCAATGATTTTTCCAGAGGCCAACTTTCCTTCGGCTCCCATAGGAACTCTGGGGCATGTATCCACCTGCTGCATGAATTTGACTGCACTCACTCCTCTCGAGGCGTCATCAGCAGGATTTTCCTTGCCGCTTACATATCTCCATTGAGACCGTTCACTATTGTCACGAATCAGTGACACTCTGTTGGCAACATAGGTCTTAAACCTAGTGTAGTCATTACCAATGTACTTGAGTACTGTTTGCCTATCCGTCCAGATATGTAATTCTTTCCTCAGCATTTTGTCCACCTTCACCAACAGTGTTGCAGCTGCCAACTCCAGTCGCGGTACTGTGATGTGCTTTAAAGGAAGGACTCTGGATTTTCCTGGAACAAAGGCAACATGAACAACATCCTGAATGTTAACCTGCCTAATGGCTTACTGAGCCATAGCCATTCTCACTGGCGTCTGAGAAGTGATGCAGCTGTGCCAACCTTCGTGTTCCATAGCTCTTTGGCTTCAGACAGCGAGGCACTTGGAAGTGTTTTATCCTCTCCAGACTTGCTATCCATTCGATCCATTTATCTGATATAGTCTGGGGCAAAGGTTCGTCCCACCCAAAACCTCTCTGGCAGAGCTCTTGTAGCAACTACTTGGCTGGGAGAATCAGAGGAGCCAGAAAGCCGAGTGGATCAAAGATTGAACGTACAACAGAAAGTAGTCCTCTTCGTGTATGTGGCTTCTGGTTGAGATGGATGTTAAACTGGAAATGGTCAGAGTCCACACCCCACTGCAAACCCAATGTTCTTTCAATGGGGAGACTGTCTTTGTCGAGATCCAAAGTCCTAACATCCTTTGCCCTTTGCTCTGTGGAGATGGAGGCCAGAACTGCTCTGCTGTTGCTAACCCACTGGGTCAGCTGAAACCTGTCTTTGCTGCATAATGCAGTGAGGTCCTTTACTAGCTGGATGGCTTCAGTTTCTTTTGAGACTGACTTTACACAGTCGTCAACATAAAAGTTGCTTCGGACAGTTTCAGCTACTTGAGGTGGGAACCCATTTTCATTGTCATCAGCCGTTTTTTGTAATGCAAAAATTGCACAACTTGGGGAGGACACAGCATCACAAATGTGCACCAGCATGCGGTATTCTTTTGGGGGCTTACTGCTATCACCCTGTGGCCACCACAGGAACCGCAAGTAGTCCACATGAGATTTATCCATTCTGACCTGATGGAACATTGATTTTATGTCGGCCATAAATCCAATTGGCTCTTTGCAAAATCTCACAATGACTCCCACAAGAGAATTACTCAGATCAGGTCCCAGCAGTAGCTCTGCGTTCAGGGACATTAGAAGCTCTTCCAAACTTGTGGCTGATATCCTATTCACAGTCACCGTACTGCCCTCACCGCCATTTCTGAGTGGCCCATTTACAACCCACCCCAATAGAGTTTTTACTGCGTAGGGGCCCTCACCTTGGCTATTAACAACCTCCCATGGCTCTAACAGCTTTGGAGCATCCGTGCCAACTAATAATTCCACTTTAGCACTGATACTGCACTCACAGAAATGAATCATAGTAGAGTTTATTTTTAAGCATTTAAATATATTTGATTTTATTTAAATACTCATATTTTTTTAATTTATGTATTGAAATTAATTATAATCTGTATAATTCCTGTCAATTCTAAAATATATTGAATGTAATTACTTAGAGGTTAAACAATAGCAGGATGGGAAGTTTGACTTTATTCAGGTACGCCCACTGTGTTAAGTCATTCTGGTTGGGAATGCTACTGGAGGTGACTGGCATTTCTTTCTGGGTGAAAACGTCAGGAAGAGGTAAGAAGTTGTCGCTGTCCAGTGCTGAAACTTCAATTCCAGGTATGACATGAGACGGCACCAGTTTTTTCTGATTCATTGTGCTTAACAGAATATGTGTTTTTCTGCCTTTTAGGTTGAGTTCAGACATCAGCGCTTCGGAGCAGAATGTAGCGGTGGAACCAGGGTCCAGGAGGGCATAGACTTGAAAGACTTGACTGCCTTTTGCTGCCTTAACTTGCACTGGGACAATGGACAGCACATTATTTTGTTCTCCGGCCCCTATGTGGCCACATAACTCTGCTGTGGTTCTGCCTGCTACACCAGAGGGCCTTTCAGTCTGTTTAGTTGGCCCATCTTTAACATAGATGTGCAGGGCACTTGGGTGGGCTTGCAAACTCTACAGGTGAGGCGTTGGTTACAGTCTCTACTAATGTGGCCTATGGAGAGACAGCCAAAGCATATGCCCTTGATCTTTTCAAAGTTCAGCTTGATCCTATGTGTTTCTTCCCATAATTGTTTACACAGTTCCAATGTGTGCTTGCACCTACAGAAGGGACAGGAGGGTTCAGGCTCTTTTTCTTTTGGGGAAATAGCAACACCTGTGGCAAAACTGCTGTGGCTGCAAGGGAGTCTGTCGTCTTTCAACCAGAAGGTTGTGGGTTCGATCCCAGCCCATGCAGTCAACATGTCGATGTATCCTTGGGCTACTTAACCCTGAGTTTCTCCCAATGGCATGGCCAACAGTGTGTGAATGTTGCTTAGTTCCTATAGTAAGGTACACTGCTCTGTATGAATGGGTGTGAATGGGTGAACGACATGTAGTATGTAAAGCGCTTTGAGGGGTCTTAAAGACTGGATTGTCACGATCTGTCTGTGTTGTGTTTTGTCTTGTCTTTTTCTGTCTTTGGTTTCATGTTTTATTTTGAAAAGTCTTCACCCCCTGTCTTGCCTGTCGCTTTCTGTCACCTGGTGCCCCTGTGTTTTCTCCTCCCTCCTCACCTGTGTCTTGTTTGTGTGATTAGTCTTGTGTGTATTTAAGTTCTGGTTTTTCTGTCTGTCATTGTTGGTTCATTGTTTGTCTGTGACTGTGTTCACGGGGTAGTGTTCTGTTTGTCCGTGTTAACCTTGATATAAAGGTATTTTCAGTGTAATCTGCATTTGGGTCCTGCCTGCTTCGCTCACCCCTAACAGAATGAACCAACCAAGGATGGGCCCAGCAGATCCATTTGAGCTGGAATTACTAAGTTTTTCCTTTTCTTTGGCTGGCTGCTCTGATAGGTGGAGGGGAGCGTCCAGTCCTGGCCCCAGCAGCCATGGTTCCTGCCCCAGTTCTGGTCCCAGCAGCCATGGTTCAGGCTCCAGAACCGGCCCACAAAGTCATGGATCTGTGCACCAGTACCGGCCCACACAGCCATGCCTCCGTGCTCCATTACCTGGCTCTCACAGCCAGGGTCCAGGCCTCTATTCCGTGCCCAACAGCCATGGTTCCGGCTCCAGAACCGGCCCCAGCAGCCATGGTTTCGGCTCCAGTACTGGCTCTCCGGCCGACGCCAGCTCCCCGTGTCCTGTCGGCATACCTGCCGACTCCAGCCCCTCGTCTCCTGTTGGCTCTCCGGCCGACGCCAGCTCCCCGTGTCCTGTCGGTGTACCGGCCAACGCCAGCTCCCCGTGTCCTGTCGGCGAACCGATCGTCTCAAGTCTCCTCTCAAGTTCCTCCTCAAGTCCCCTCTCGAGTCTCTTCTCGAGTCCCCTCTCGAGTCCCCTCTCGAGTCCTCTCTCCAGTCCCCTCTCAAGTCAACTCTCAAGTCCCCTCTCTAGTCCCCTCTCTAGTCCCCTCTCGAGTTCCCTCTCGAGTCTCTTCTCAAGCCACATCTCAAGTTCCCTCTCGAGTCCCCGCTCAAGTTCCCTCTCGAGTCCCCTCTCAAGTCACCTCTCAAGTCCCCTCTCTAGTCCCCTCTCTAGTCCCCTCTCGAGTTCCCTCTCGAGTCACCTCTCGAGTTCCCTCTCGAGTTCCATCTCGCGTCCCCTCTCAAGTCCCTTCTCTAGTCCCTACTCAAGTCCCTACTCAAGTGCCGTTGGATGTTCCGCTGGGGGTCCTGCCAACTCCATGTCCTGTCCCTTTGGGGGTCCCGCCGACTACTCTTCTGCCGGGGGTCCTGCAAACCCTCTGTCCTGTGCCGTTGGAGGCCCCGCCGACTACTATTCTGCCGGGGGTCCTGCCAACCCTATGTCCTGTGCCGTTGGAGGTTCCGCTGGGGGTCCTGCCAACCCTATGTCCTGTCCCGTTGGGGGTCCCACTGACGACTCTTCTGCCGGGGGTCCTGCCAACCCTATGTCCTGTGCCGTTGGAGGTTCCGCTGGGGTCAGCCCCCTGAGAGCCGCGGTCTTCGCCCTCGAGCCCGGCCCCCTGAGTGCTGCGGTCTTCGCTCTCGAGCCCGGCCCCCTGACTTTCGCGACCGCGGCCCTGGCCCGGTCCCCTGACTCTTCCAGCCGCTGCCTTCGCCCTCATGCTCGGCCCCCTGAGTTCGCCCGCTGTGGCCTTCGCCCCTTTATGAACTCTGCCTTGCCCCCCGGCCGTCCGCCCGAGACCCCCTCCATGGACTCTGCCTTGCCCCGGGCCGTCCGCCCGAGACCCCCACCATGAACTCTGCCTTGCCCCCGGGCCGTCCGCCCGAGTCCCCCTTCTCGGCTTCTGCCTTGCCCCCCGGTCGTCCACCTGAGACCCCCACCGCAGACTCTGCCTTGCGCCCGGGCCGTCCGCCCGAGATTCCTTCCGGGTCCTCCGCTGTGCTCCTGGGCTGTCAGTCCAAACCCGTCCTCCAGACCCCTCCACCCACCCTGGTGGCCCTAGTTTTGTGTGTGCTATATAAGTACAGTCCATTTACCATACGCCTTTGAGATCTGCGACTTAACAGGAAATCTAGTCTTTACAGCCACCTTTCCTTTGGCAGCTGACTGGTCTTGAAGGTCACCAAAAACTGGGTCTGCTGCTATGCGAGCTTGCCTTTCAATGAAATAGACAAGGTCTAAAATCCTTACTCTACCACTGCGCTCCTCTTGCAGTGTGTAAGCTTTGCTGCGCCATCTGAGCTTGTATGGTAGGTTAAGCACAATGCTTCTCATGTTGGACACTGAAGGCTTCTCAATTCTCTAAATTTCCCCTCCTCGACTCCTCGGTCCTCAGGTAGTGACCCGGAAATGGATTTCAGCGCGCCATGTTGAAGGACTTCTAATTTCTCTAAATGCACATCGAGGACCAAGCATCGAGCATCGAGGAGGCTCTCTGGAGGAGCTCTAACCGAGGAGACACTGATGGTTCCTCCACGGCTCCTCCGTGGATGCATTTCCGGGAACGGTGGAGGCGTGACGCACGGCCGGACTTAACTCAGCCAATGACAGCTCTGCATGCATCCCCTGTATATTATTTTAGTAACTGCTTTCATCGCGACGCGATGTTTACAGTGAGAACAGCTGTGAGGTCCGTGCAGAAAGCAGAGCAGTGTGTACAATATATATCACTCAGTATAACAGGCCTACATTAATCTCTGTATTTGTATGCTGTAGTTTAGTAGATATCTACAAACAAAGAGTCGATATTTTTCTAAAACCATTTAGTGCTAGGGTTAGGGCTAACCCTAACCCTAACCCAAAGCACACCTCTCACTGAAACAGAAACATACATTAATAAAGGTTCCAAATAAATCAAAACAAAATAAACTTAAATGCGGCTCCTACCCAGGCCAACATGATAATCTTGTGTGAGGTTTGTGGCCTGCGTGTGTGCACACTGCTCCTGATACTAGGAGAAATGCAGCGACCTTTGAGAGAAATTCCCAGTTTGAGATCGATAAAGTATCCATCTTCCCGTCTATCTTAATCATCATGATATAATTCAGTTCCATGGCATGTCCTCCCCCAGTCCTGGTTAAAGCTGCCCTCACAGAGACTGGTCAGGATTTGGTGCTGATCTGCCCTCCTCGTGCCTGCAGTCTGCAGTTTCCCCCCCAGGGTCGCTGAGTTACTCAACCTGTTAGAGTCCCATCAGTTTATCAGAGCCTGATTTATCAGTCTTCAGCCATCTTCAAGCACTCTCCAGGCCCTCCATGGCCTCGATGATTCCCCAGCCGCCTGTTTCCCTGACCTGAGCGTGAGGCCATGCAGACCTGCTGCACACCTGCTCCCCTTTCTCTCATCAGCCTGACTATAACTACTTCTGTTCTCCAGTCATTCATCCTAGATTGTTGTTTCAACACCAGTGGTAGTTACTCGCTCTAGGTCGCTTAGTCTAGTTTCTTATTTATGGGGTTTTTTCCGTCCAGCCTCCTCTCCATCCTCCCCTGCTCTCTCACGGCCTCGCCTTGCATCTTCATGTCCTGCGTCTCCTGCCTGTCCCCTCATCCATGGCTTAATACATCTGTTAAACATGATCTGCTCATGAGTCTGTGTTCTGCGCCTACAACTATCAGTGGATCACATCATTTAAAAAACGATGAACATAACAGTACTGCTCCAGGATTCGGAAGTAGCTTTTGAAAAAAAGCTGTTATCTGTCATTTGTGAATATGCATATCTGTTATTGTCATCACATCATTTTTTGTTTGTAGGCAAATTCCCACGTCCAGAGCCTTCATGTCAAACATTGAAAGTGTTTTGAAATGAAAATAAGTTCATCTTCTACCATTTGGTTTGCCGGTGTATTTGTTTTTGATAAGTGCAAAGGTATGTACGGTCGATGGTGAGTTGTGTTTATCAAGGGGATCCAGAAATCGTACAATTTCTTTACTTCAAAAAACTACGGTAGACATTTTCTCTCTGTCCGTCTCTGGATGTTGTTTTGACCTTATTGAGTCTGGTAAAAAAAAGTCATGTAAAACCATGAGATGAAAAAGGACAGACAGATAAACACCTGAAAATGAGTGACATTTAAAGATTTTTTTTTTTTTAAAAACAAGATAATGCAAAAAACTGTTGGGGTTCATTCAAAGTAAATCTACACAGAGCTATTAGCCATGTTCAACTTGTCTCCTTTGCCTAATTGTTAAAACATTTGAACAGTGAGGACTTTTTCAGAATGGTCAGCTAAAAAATCCAAAATGGATGAGTCCGCAAGCTCACTGGCAATTATCAAGCGAGCAAGCTGTGCATGCTGTTCTTTCTTGCTAACAGCAAGCTTTCAGCTAGCTAGCATGTAAAAACATGACTGCTATAAATCATCAACACCATAATTAAGATCAAATTCATAAAAGGTTTGCACATCCATCTCTTCCCCTTACCTGCCGGAGGTTGCGGGTCACTTTGACATCGTGCCATGAGTTGTCGTTGAACTTCCCGTTGACTGGCTCCACGATGGCCTCAAAGGCACCGGAGCCCAGATTGATAACGAGGGAGACAGCACCATCTTTCAGCGCCAGGTTGACGTAGTCAGCTGACTTGCCCGTGTGAAGGATAAGGCCGTTGCGCTGCCACGTCTTGAAGGAGAGTGTTATCTCGTCGCTGCTGCTCTGGATGGGGTTCTGGGAGAGGTCGTAGCAGAAGTACTCTGAGCCACGGAAAGTGGCCACGTTCTCTTCCCTCGCTGTGGTGAGGAGAACAAAGAGGAAATAGTATATTTTCAGCAGGCCAGATTCAAATTAAACCCAAAACATCTACAATATGTCTTTTTAATAAACATAGATATAAATAACACTTGGGATTTGAATGTTTTCCAGAGCATCATGGATTTAATTTAAGTTATTATGTTGAGAATTCTCAACATAAAATAAACAACAATATTGAAATGAGGGTCTACAACTGACAGAAAGGTTAACAATGGATGTATTATTAAGACACATAAACCAACTGGCCACGTTTGATAACTTAATCGGACATCATATAATAATCATGATGAAAAAATAAATCTTATGTGCCCATGTATGTATATTAGGAGGGTGTGCATTTGTCCAGTATATAAGTAAATAGCCTGCAAATAATATTATGTTATATTTAATTAAATTGTGCTAAAGTTGCAGCCCATCAATGTTTCATGAGATGATAAAAGTGATGAATTACATTCCAAACTTGTGATATGAGCGCAATGGACCGCAGTCCTCCTCAATCTGATGCATGTTAACTATGACTAGGAAAATAACTCCGGATTCAGCCATTAGCAAATTGTACACATTTTAGGACAAAATTATTTCAACAAGGGCCATTTAAGTGTTCGTAATAAGTTGATGTACCTTAAAAACAACTATCTGATTACCGGACATCTCTCTCACAATGTAAGTATGGGAAAAAGGATTTGTATTCGACCCCATATCGTGCGTTGAGATTTAGAAGTTGTAATTACACAGTTTGCCCATTGTAATATGCAGATGATACCCTACTATAACTATCAATCAAGCAAATTAAAACAATCAATAAGCAACACTTTAACAGTAAAAAATAGGATAATCTGAGTCCAGAAAAGTAGAATGGAAGAAAGAGTCTCCTCTGGGGCCAGTTCACTGTTTGTGTTCGGGAGGTGGACACCATCTCCACTGTTAAAAGTAGGCTTGGTCTACCTCATGGATAAAGATTAGTTCGGACTCACTCAGGCCTGACTTGCACCAAGCACACAGTCTGGCTGCTGTAGGCTCAGACTAATGGGGGCCGAGCTCCTCCTCTTCCTCTCTATGTCTTTCTATCTGCTGTTTCTATCATTCTGAACTTCATGGCCCGTAAATGCCTGTCATCATCAGCATCGGGGGTATCATCCTCTGACTTTTCGTGTCTCCAGTCAAAATGGAATCATGCATGGATCCTAATTAGTGGCTGCGCCTGCTGTCTGGATTCTCTTGGATGCCAATGGACACCACTCTGGATCCATCTTTTTTATATATGTTCACAATCATATTTTTGTGATATTTATTGTGTATATTTTAAATGTATTGTGTTGATAATTATGAAAACACAACACCTACTGCATGTCTATCTGCTCAGATTCGCTTCTGAGGCCGGTGCTGTTACTGTATCGTATTTGTGCCATGGACGTTTCATGTTTAAAATGTTTAAATCTTATCATTTAACATAGCTGAGACCAAATCTTTCAATTGACCTTATAATGAAATCATCAAGGGTCAAGGTTACTGCATTGACATTAGAAGGAAAAAGAAGACAGGATGCTGAGGTAAAACAAGACCACTTATGAATATAGGTACAGTATGTCTGTAATAGCATGAATCGAGTTATAGTTAGGATATAATTTAACACTGTAAAAAGAGCTCCTCTGTCCGAAAATAGGAGCCTCTAGAGATATTTAACCCATGTCAAAGAGGAATGTAGGCTTGGAGAAGTAAAAGTATCCCGCAGATAGCTATCATCTACAAACATCAAAGGCCTTATCTTGCCAGATCAATTGCCATTTCCTGTCAAATAGCCAGCTTGTGACACAGTGGTTATGCTTGTGATGATACAGAGAGAAGCCAGGACTGTGTCTATGATCTTACTTACAGGGAAATACAGAAGAGCGACAGGGAAGTGCCGAAAAAAGAGAGAAAAGGACACAGCAGAGCTGAGAGATAACAGAGACAAATGATCCAGTCAGGAGTCATTATCTGTGAGATCATCTTTAATTAAAGCAATGTCGTTTAACTTAATATACTAGACTGTTGACTCAATTGTTGCCACAACACAGCACAATCTATCAGCCAGAGAGACACTACAAGGGGATGCAGCCATGATGTGCTCTGCAACAAAAGCAATTCCTGAAGAAGACTCAACACGCACAACATTCTAACGTGATGAAGGTAAGCATTTATCGTGATTCTCTGGAGCCTTTGAAATTATAATATAAAAGTGATTGCTAATTATCTCTGCAGGGCTCTTGACTTGTGGTAGCATTTGGGATATTTGTTTGCGTGTAAAAAATGTGACATGGTCGCACTCTGCCTCCACTGTAAGCAACTGGTTTGCACAGGTTTGAAGACTTACAAATTGCCATACGCTTCTACAAAGCGATGCATTGCTTAAGTCCTTGACGAGAGCTTCCAAGTCACTTCAAAAAACACCCCAGCATCATGTGTCACTGTCCTTTCTACATTCAGACATTGCAGTTGTTCATAGTCACAAAACACCTCCCAATAGGACAATGATATTTTATTAATAACAGGAATGTATTTTTAACAAAGCACACCATCAGCTGTTGAATACACTAGCAAAAGAGGAATTCCATTCGTAAATACGCTGTGTTCTCATCGCTTGGCAGGTTTGGGTGGCAGGATGCCAGCTAGATGATTAAATGTGCTACACAACGGGGGGTTACGTATTGTAACCCTAGTTATATAAGCACAGGCAGAGCCCTCTACTGGACTCTATGGGTACTACCTCTCAACCATACTATGCAAGCATTCACCTACTGAGATATCTATAAACGTAGCCGGCCCCTGGGGCGGGCCTACCTGAATGCGCGCGCAAGCTCATAGTATATATAAGGCGGCCTCGCCTCCTGACTGTCATCCTACACCCTCTTCAGCAGACGGCATAGGACAGACAGGGCCCCAAGTAGAGGGCTCCGCCTGTGCTTATAGAACTAGGGTTACAATACGTAACCCCCCGTTATATCTTACACATGCTCCGCACTCTACTGGACTCTATGGGTACAGTGGGTGGAGCCCTGATGCATAAACGCCCTGTCGTCCAACAACATCAACCCATCACACTGCCCCTGACCGGCTTTTGGTTAACAGCAACTGCCCCGCAACTTCTTCTCCTCCAGCTGTGACCGTGGAGAAGTCGGGCCGCAGTTTACTTGGCTGGTAGAGCACACTCAGACACGCTTACCTCGTGAAGAGTGTGCATGGAAAATAGTGAGGAAGGCGCCCTGCATGGGGCTTACTGCACACCATGTTCCCCGGGTCCCTAAGGAGCATGGGAAAACATAAGTGCATTATACCTGGGGGGTATATATATATAATCCCCCCCCCCCCCCCACCAGTCCTGTGTTGCCCCAGCAAGCACAGACGATTAGAAGGAGCCAGACATGTCCAAGAGATAAAAGCCACCTAATTGATAGCCCTTGACCTGAACGAACTCCTTAGGCTCTTGGGAACAAAGGAGGGGTTCGGTCTGAGTGTCGCCCTGCTACGGTCACCCCGGATCAAAAGGCAACTCGGGTGCACCGACAGAGCGGTCAGCTCGGACACTCTCTTGGCTGAAGTCAAGGCAAGTAGCAACGCTGTCTTCCATGACAGTGCTTTCAGGGAGGAGAGCTCCAGAGGCTCAGATGATTCTGTGACCAGAGCCTCGAGCACCAACAGCAGGTCCCATTGCGGGGAGGAGGCGTGCACTACTGGGCGCTGCCTCCTGACCCCCTGCAAAAACCGCGACATAAGCGGCTGACTGAAGGCTGACCTGCCTCCAAATCCCTCATGGCAGTCATCTCCAGTCCCGGGATGTGGAGGGCTCTCAGAGACAACACAATCTCTGAGGCCCACAACTACAGGTTCTCTGCTGTGGTCAACAAGGCAGCGGACTCCGCCCTGCCTGTTGATGTACGCCACTGTGGTGCGGTTGTCGCTCCTCACCAGCACATGTTTGCAGTGTATTAAGGGTTTGAAATGCTGGAGGACCAACATCACTAGCTCTAGAAGCTCTAGAAGGTTGCTGTACCGAGTCTCTGTCAGAGACCAGTGACCACCTATAGCTCTCTCTAGGCAGGTCCCCCCCCCATCCTGTCACGGATGCATCTGTGAACACCGTGATGTAGAAGGTCACTTACCCCAGTGGAGTTCCCCTCCGGAGAAGCTCTGGGGAGTAGGTTGCCCCCCACTGAGTGGGGGATGGTCACCAGATGTCGTTTGTGCCTCTTGGGATCTAAACGAAGGCCGGAAAACCACCTCTCCATATGCAGCAACCCCAGCGGCACTACGAATTGAGCAGCTGCCATGAGACCCAGAGTCTGCATGATGGTCAAAGCTGACACCGTTGCCCCCTGTCGCAGTCTGCAAACTGCCAGAAGCAGGGATGCCTGTCTGCTCTCTGACAGGGTGGCGCGTAGCCTGCCTGCATCGAGCACCATCCTCAGATACTGCACTTGTTGGTGAGGTATGGGACTGTTCTTCTTCCAATTGACCGCAAAACCCAACTTGGTTAAAGGAGACATGTCATGGCCATTTCCACTGATCATAATTCCATTGTTGAGGTATACTAGAATAGATTTATATTGTGCAATTTTCCAAACTCACATTGGTTTCTCATACAGCATCTCTGTAAACTACGTGTATTCACTGATTTTCACTCTCTGCCTTTAACAGCTCGTTGTAGCTCCAATAGCTCCAGCCCCCACCCTCCCTGTGAGCACAGTGTGCTCTGATTGGTCGGGACGTTGTGAATCGCGCTGAGCTCCGTGGAGGTGTTGTTTCCTTGTTTAGCGATACACAGCCAAACTCATCCTGAGCTCACACAAACTCACAGCCGAAGTAAAAACAATAAGTGTGGCTTGATATTGAGTAAGAAAAAGGTTGATAAACGCTGTGAGAATGGGTCTGCAGAGAGAATGGGTCTGCACAGAGAATTTTGCCGCGATCCCAAATGTCTGTTATCAGCCTGCAGCCAGGGAGGAGAAAACAGCAGAGCTGCCTGCACTGAGTGTGTGTGTGAGGAAGTCCGTGGATTGGTAAATGTGGACCAATCAGCGGGGGCTTAACGTAACGGCTCTGTGGACGTAACGTAACGGCTCCACGGATTGGTCCATTTTGTTCCAGGTACGGGTTGACATCATGCCGTACCCGGAAAAATCAAATGGACAATGGCGTATCTCCAACGAGGCGTTTTGGGGAGGTATTTTCTGTGTTAGAGTTGTACTCGCTACAGGGTGTACTTTGAGGGTTTGAGACTCTGCACACCGTTTACATGCATAAAAACCTTCATAACAAAAAAACCAAAATTGGGCTGTGTGAAACATTGCCGATTCCCTGGACCTGGCCATGACTATGAGGACGTCCAGATAAAAGAAAACCCTCATGCCATGCCCGCGAAGCGGCTGAAGCGCTGTGGCCACACATTTGCTGAACGTGTGGGGATAGGGAATAGCCGAACAGTAGTCTGTTATACTTGTAGGCTATCCCCTGGAAGACAAAACGCAAATACTTTCTGTGCTCTGGAGCAATTTCGACATGAAAGTAAGCATCCTTCAGGTCGATGGTTGTGAACCAATCTAGCTGCACTAGTTCCAATAACTGTTTTATCGTTAACATATGGAATTTTTTGCAGGCAATATGCTTATGCAGGCTGCGGAGATCTAGAATGGGTCTGAATTCCCCTGTCTTCTTGGGAACTAGTGCTGAGGGTGCACAACAGACACCGCCTGTTTTTGCAACAGGGCCTGAATCTCTGCCGAAAGGAAACCTATCTCCTCCTGGGATGATAGATTTGCTTCTCTTATGCCGTTGAATGGAGGAGGGACGCTGCAAAACTGGAGTGAATAACCCCGTTTCAGTGTCCTGTCCATCCACTTTGTTAATACATAGCAATCAGCCGTGGAGCCACAGCTAGCAAGCTGTGGTATTCCCTGGTGGCCCACTCCGCCGCCAAACTCCCCATGAAAGGAAGTTCGGACCATGGGGGGCTGACACAGAAAGGGCCGATTTTCTATTGAGGTCCTTGAACGCACCGCGGCGCACTCTCATGGGAGCGCGCGCTCCGCCGTAATGCAGTCTTCACCCAGACGGTAAAATTCATTAATCTGAGTTTTTACGCTAGACGCGGTGTGTCTCCTGACAATAACACGCCAGCCATAATGTCCCTGTACCCGCATAGCGCTTTAATAGCATTTCCTGCGATTTATTACCCTCACATGCGCATGCCCACTAGCTGCTTCCTTTGCTGGAGTTACAACTGGGGCAGCGAGTGGGAAATCAGTACGGTTAACATTATGAGGAAGTGTGGAATTGTGGAGAGAAATTACACTTAGACTGGGATTAATGCAATCATTTTTATTGAAAGTGACAAAGTCACAATCTTTGCATCCAAGAGGGAGGAGGCGGGATTCGCCCTCGCGTCCTGGGTGGAGAAAGTCACTCTCTCCGCCGGGACGCTTCCTCCCACCGCCAGTCAGCTCCGGGAGGACGGTGCACCCCACCCAGAAGCCCTCTGCTGAGGTGGAGCCGGAGCAGAAGCCTGTCGAGGTCGGACAGTCCGTCCCGGCGAGTGCCGGTATTGAGCCGGTTCAGCGGGACGAGCCGAGGAGGTAGAGGGGGCAACGGGAGCCGAGGGGGCTGTGTACCGGCGCCTCTCTCTCCTTACCACCGTAGCGCCGAGCTCTCTCCCCTGAGGAGGAGCCCGAGGAAGAGCCAGCGGCAGCATGCGGCTGAGCTGCACCCTCTCTTCCTCCAAGCGACTGAAGCGCTGTGTGACCGAGGTGATCGATCCAAAGAGCCCCTCCGTGGATACGGGGTCCCCCAGGAGATCATCATGATCCTTCCTGGAAAGCCCATCCAGCTGCCTGTGGAAGCAGATGTTGTCTGAAGTCCTTACTACCAGCTGCTCTTGCAGTAATAAGTAGTACCTTTCTTACTGTCCTAATGTGCACAATGTAGTGACTGCTTTTTGTCTTTTGTTTTCTTAGTTATGTTCTCTGTATTTTATATGTTTGTGTTATGTGTAACGTTGCTGCCTTCTTGGCCAGGTCAGCATTGAAAATGAGATTCTATCTCAATGCTTTTATCTGGTTAAATAAAGGTTAAATAAAATAAAAAATAAAAGATGGGCCGCCAGGCTCTCATCTAGGGGGGGGCAAGACGGGACACGCTGTGTCCGAGCAGCCCTGCACCCTAAGGATTCCCGCCATACCTGCCACTGGAGCCTTCGTCTTCAGTGGCTGCCGCCACGTCGCCTCCACACACTGCCAGATATCTGGCAACGGGGGCGAAACGAAGGCCAGCTGCGCCGGACGAACCGGGCCATAGAACCCCTGACGGAGGCGGCTCACCGGCTTCGGTGGCAGTGGTGGGGGAGAGGTAGCCCTACACGCTCCGCTGCCATGGCCATCACCAAGGGGAAGTCTTGACGTGCAGACCTGTGCGGTGAACCCTCCTGGATGAGGGACCCGGAAGCACCAGACATTGAAGAGTCCTAGTCGTCTTCCTCCTCGAGAAACAGGGCCGCCCGGCCCGCCGGAATGGCGAAAACGAACGGCACCTCCCCGGCCACATCCTGTTCCTCCATTTCCACCACCTCTGCGTCCTCCGGCCGGACATAATAAGCCTGGAAGTGCTCCAGACGGTGCCGGCGGCTGAGCCGTGGGAGCATACGGAAGGCATTGCAGGATGGAGACTGGGTCAGGCCGTCCACGGCGTGGTCAGGCCCCAGACACTCAAAACAGAGGCGGTGGGGATCGGCACCTGCGATTAAGCCAGTGCATGTAGGACAGGGCCGGGGCTCAAGGAGTGGTGAGTCCATGATTTAAGTTTCTTTCTCTTTCTTTCACGTTTACGTTGCTCAGTTGTTTTATCCTGCTCACTGAAGAGAAAAGGATGACAGTCAGGAGGCGAGGCCGCCTTCTATACGGTGGGCTTGCGCGCGCATTCAGGCAGGCCCGCCCCGAGGGGACGGCTACATTTATAGATATCTCAGTAGGTGAATGCTCGCATAGTATGGGTAAGAGGCAGTACCCATAGAGTCCAGTAGAGGGCGGAGCCTGTGTAAGATATAACAACAGATAACACAAAACGACCTCGTATTTACGGGGCTAAATGTACATACCTAGAGACATTGACAAGTACCAACAGTATCAGTTATCATTGCACCTATCCGAGCTTTGAAAACAGGCAGTGGAACCAATTTGCTCATTTTCAAATCTGATGGTAATGAATAGAGGATGAAAATAACTTATTTAAGAGTGAAATGAGAATGAAGTGAGGAGATTATTATCAGCCGATATTGGTTTTAATGGCATCCAAAAGCCATTACATTCAGAGCCTGCCTTTGATGAATGAGCTTGGATAAGTCCTGCAAAGGGTCATCCATAAAAATGTCAGAAGGAGAAGTGGCATCAGGAAAAGTTATTGCTGCAGTAAATCTCCCTTATGTTTGAAGGGTAAGGAGAAGATGCATGTTCAATGTAGCAAAGAAAGTGTGGTTCTAAGGCCGGTGATGCACTGCCACATTTTTGGATACGCCTTTGGAGGCGACTCATGGTAGAGAAATGAACATTCAATTCACAAGCAACAGCTCTAGTGGACATTCCTGCAGTCAGCATGCCAATTGCACGCTCCCTCTAATGTTGTCTGATCAGCATCTTGATATGCCTCACCTGTGAGGTGGATGGAGAAGTACTCACTAACACAGATTTAGACACATTTGTGAACAATATTTGAGAGCAATAGGCTTTTTGTGTACATGGAAAAAGTCTTAGATCTTTGATTTCAGCTCATGAAAAATGGGAACAAAAAGTGTTGCGTTTTTGTTCAGTGTATCAGTGTTTGATCTATCAAGATCAAGAGCATTCTTAGAGAATTCAGCCAGAGCTAAATAACCAGCACAGTTATATTCAAAATGTCCCTGTGATGCAACTAAATATTTCATAATAAATGTATAGTTGATATTTCTCAATCATTTCACTGTCTTGTCAGACAGCTTCACGGTTAGCTGACACGCAAATACCTACTTTATAAATATAAAGCAGCTGAAATAAAATAAAAGTTAAAGCAGGTGTGTTTGTTTCAACTTTGACAAGATGAAGTGGCTGTGAGTGTATGTGTATCATACATTATTAAAAAAGCTCTGGCAAATGAATAATATGGACTGTTTTGTAAATCATTAATATTACGACAGGCCTCAGTGGCACCTAGCTAATGGTTGTAGTGGGAATATGAATCTGCAATAAATATGTCATTGGCTCATACATTAGTAAGTGACATTGTGATTTATGGTGTGTGGATTTTCCTGCAGATTTCTGCATGGCTCACTGAATACGTTTGTGAATTGGCCATTGTGTCTCTATTATGAAACATTTTCAAAAAAGTCTGGCCCACAGAAAGAAAAGGAAATTAACAACAAATGTGACACTATAACAAAGCATCCTTGTAATTCATATTGTGCATTTAGTTTGTGTCTATGCAGCAACGAGAAATCGAGGGAGAACAGCAGCACTTACGGTAATGGTTGCTTGTGACATCAAAATGTTCCATGATCTCAAACTTCAAAAGTAAAATGCTCTCTGACCCAGTTTGGACATGTTTAAGAAATGCTTTGCAAAAGCAAGAAGATATACGCAAGGCAGTTTTTTTTTTCTTCTAGCTAGCAGTCCGTTGCTATGGATAGCAAACCGAGGATGCTCTGATCAAGGGACCATGTGCAGTCATATCAGTCCTCACGAAGAAGTCCAGTCAATTAAAAGTCAGCAGTGGCCAAAAAAAACAGAAAAAAACATTCCTCCGTGAGACAACACCATTGAAAGACTTAAAGGTCCCCTATTATGTAAAATGCACTTGTTGATGTCTTTTATACGTACATATGTGTCCCCGGTGTGTAAGGAGACTCATAAAGTGTCAGAAAATAAAACCCTCTCTCTTTTCCTCCTTACCCACATCTCTAAAAATGGGGGAACAACAGAGTTGATCCAGATTACTAAAATGTGGGCTGGCTTTACGTTGAACTCCTGGCAACGTCCCGCCCACGGCCCTATCAGAAACGTTGCTGTATCAGAAACAATGCGCAACGTGTTTTGGATGTAATATGGTCTGTGTTTACATTAGCAAGCATCGCTAACACTCAGAGCTAACCTGTACTGGAGAGAATATGTGTAAAGAAGCCGGATATAAAAGGTACTGTTCTTGTGGTAAACCCCCAAGAGAAAAAGCGTTTGAGCTCCATACTGTTTCAGAAATAATCCTTGATGTGGCTTGGAACATAATATAGCGTTTAATCACGGCAGCTTTTAGCTGAGTTTCTGCTGGTATACAGCCTTCTCTTCACAGAGCTCACTGCTTGCATATGGATGCTCCAAAGGGGCGTGGCCAGCAGCAGCTCGGGTTGCATTTAAAGGGCCAGACCCAGAATCAGCACTTTAGTAACAGGGCTGAAATAGAGGGGTATGAGGCATGCTACAAAGGGTGATCTGTTTGATGTTTTGAGAAAAACACTTCAGAGACATGTTTTGTATAGCTATGGTCCTATAATATATTGGTCAAATATAGCATAATAGGTGAGCTTTAAGGAATGTTGTTTTTCCATAATAGCAGATGGTGTAGTATATATTTGAAAGTACCTGCTTGATATTTTCAATATGGATACCAATAGGGACTTTATGAAAATAAGATGCTGAACCAAATACAATTTCCTTTGTGTTCTATGTGTGAATTTGATTACTATCATCATTATCATAATTATCAGTCCATTCAACCACGTTGTTTATGTTAGTGCAGCCCAGGGTGCTCCGAGTTATTTAACAGAGATATCAGCACTGTATCATCAGAATCCTCAGAATCTTTTGATTTCCCAATATCTACATTGACTGTGTGAGGTCAAATATATGGTTATTTGAACATCACTTTTTATTTATTAAATATTTCTGCATAATGTCAACTCAGCTGTGCAGTAGTGCAATCAAAAACTAATACACACGAAGAAGGAAAACACATACATGACAAGAGTATCCATTTATGAGCTTTCTGATTCTCTGCTGCTCCCTGTCTGTCTCTTTCCTCAGACTGAAATTGTTGCTTTTTGTCAGAGCTACAGGTCACACAGACGCTGTCCTCTAGAAGCAATTTCATAACCAGCTCATTTGAATTTGCCAGATCCTTTTTCATCTTCTGGTATGAGGAGTTTTTCATTAATTCCCTCATAATTTCAATTACAGGTTCATCATGATAGCAAAGGTGATGGGGAAGCAATGGCGGTGTGTGAGGAGAGTGTGTAAGACTTTTAGACAAACAGACCAAACGTCTGGTATCACTAACTGCTGAAAGACAAATATCCATTAATGCTGTCAATGTTCAATATGCCTGTGCTTGCTTATTGGATATTAAAAGTATATCTTAACTCATGTCATTTTTTCATTTCATCGTTTATTTGAACCGGGACAGTGCACATTAATGAACATTTTAAACAAAATAATGCTTTCAAATGTAAATGAGCCGGATTTTAGCTTTGAGCTGATTTCCATCCGTAGTCCCGTCATACCTACAATATACAGAGTAGTGCAATGTAAGTGTCCTTTTTGGTGTAAAAATACATTTTTAAATTCAGAGCCAGATTTACTATTGCGCCTGGTGTATCAATTGAAAATGTTAACTAAAGTAATAATGAAAGAATAAATGGTAGAGTCATGTTCACAGAGTAAGATTGTATTCTGCTGGATTTAGTTTGGTCATCCACTTTTTGTCAGTTGCTAACCATTTAGCACAAGTTGCCCATTTGATGTTTCTGTAACAGAAAGAAGGAGCTGATGAAGGGCCGTGCCCTGGCAGTCACATTTACTTTCACTTTGCCAGGATTCACCTACTGGTTTCAAAATATAACATCCAGCATGAATCATTTCCATTGTCATTGGTGGTTGATTTTCATTTGTGTCAATGCACAAAAATGCACATTTTACAAAATGCCTTGCTAATAAGCAGAGCTGGACCAGTTCCAACATTCACACATGAAGAAAGAACTGGAACGCAAAAAAAAGCAGCTTTACATTGATGATGTTGTTATAGATCGATACAGTCTTCAGTGTTTCCCACAGAATTTGATTCTATTTGTGGGGGCACCACACCCCGCACCCCTCAAAATATACATGCGAGTTCATGGCTGAGTGAGACACACCGGAGTTGAGGATCTGTGGGGTTTATTCTCCCAAAAATATAATTTAAAATGTACAATTTAGGCATTTAGCAGACGCCTTATTCCAACGCGACTTACAATTAGCAATTACGGGGCATTTTTCCTGGAGTAACTGAGGGCTAAGTGCCTTACTCAAGGGCACACTAGTGGTAGTGTTCAAGGCGGGATTTGAACGTGCAATCTTCCGATCATCAGCCCACCAAAACCCCCTACCTTGTCAACCCTGTTGGGATACCACAAGGTTCCATTCTTGGACCATTACTGTTTTCTCTGTACATTAATGACTTGCCCTTGTATGTCCTGAGTTGAATGTACAAATGTATGCCGATGATGCGGTCATCTTTGTACATGGGAAAAACACTGAAATAATCACATCCTGTATCTCAAATGCTTTGGACAAGGTCCAACACTGGCTGAACAACATTTGCTTACAGTTAAATGCAAAAAAAACAGTATGCATGATGTTCAGTAACGACCAGTCAAAATCGAAGGATCCAATGTGTTTTTAAAAGGAGCAGAATTAGAACTAGTCCCTCACTTCAAGTATCTTGGAGTCATACTGGACTCGAACTTGACTTTTAAGAAACATATCAAGAAAGTATCCAATACCATTAAATTCAACTTGCAACATTTTAAACAAATCAGACCTTTCTTAACTGTCAATGCTGCAAAGTCATACCTCCACTGCATGATTCTATCCCACATTGAATACTGTTTTAGAAACTGGTCGTTTGCTTGTGCCACAAACCTGAAACCCAGAGAACAGCTGTACGAGAGAGCTATCCAGGTGTTTGACAGAAAGCCACAGTCGTACCACCACTGTACCAATTTTAATTCTTTTCAAAGTATGTGTTTTTTTTAATAAATGTTTACATGGACTGCCCCCCCCCCCCCCCCCCTTAGGGGAATTCATCCACAGAAATACACTGGACGCTGCACTAGGTCAGAAACCAGAGGAGACTGTGAAGTCCACCGCAGACGGACCACTTTTAGACAGAATGTCCTCTCCGTTAAAGGCAGCTCATTGTGGAAGAGCCTCCCTCTTTTACCACCAGATTCAGAGACAGTTTCATATATTTATCTAATATATCATTCCAATAGCTTGCATATAGACTCTTATTTCACTATTTCACTTTTTTTAAACTATTTTTCTTTTTGTATTTACTTTTTAATATTTACTGTATTATTGTGTTGCACTGTTGGAGAAGCCTGTGACAAAAGATTTTAATCGACATAACTACTCTGTAGCTATGTTCGTATAACAAATAAAGAACCTTGAACACACACATACTGTAGTGTACACACACAAACACTCATACTCACACTAGGCCGTGGATACACAACAAATAAGTGATTACACGCCCCAGTGGCTGCATTATGATCTCACACCTAAGGCATCATGGCTGATGGTGCTCAGATGGCAACAAAAGGAGCTATGAAGCAGAAGATGTAGAAGATAACTGTAGCCTGTGATATCGACCAAGCCAGTTGTCCTTCATTTGCATATGCATGCACAGACACGTACACACAGAGACTATAAAATGAAGGTCTATAGACTGTAGAATATGTTGTGAAAGATAAAAGGTATCCCATAAAACATGGTAGAATAGAATTGGAGGGATGAAACCCTCTTTAATGGTCACACATGCAGAGCACACAGCACACACAGTGAAATGTGTTCTCTGCTTTTAACCCATCCTAGTACCCGGAGTCTAGTGCGAGGAGCAGTGGGCAGCTATTGTACAGCGTCCGGGGAGCATGGGAGTGGTGGGGGAAGGGGGTTGTCCGGTGCCTTGCTCAAGGGCACCACGGCAGGGCCCAGGAGGTGAACTGAGACCTCTCCAAGTAGCAGTCCACACTCCATATTTAGGTCTGGTCGGGGACTTGAACCGGCGACCCTACGGCTCCCAGTCCAAGCCCCACTGAGCTGCATCACTCTGATGCCAGCTTTTTCTAGTGTGTTTTTAAACTGCCTTTTTAAATGGAAGAACTCCTTTACTTAAGAAAAAAGCAACAAAACAACAGTACAGTCAAATAGTAACAGTACAAAATAAAAATACTGACTTGCAAATAAATGTCATGCATGCATTGTGAAGTACAAAAGTATTAAAATAGAAATATACTTAAAGTACCAAGGTTCAAGTACTTATCATGAAGTATGGCCAATTTGAGTTTAATATATATTCAATTATTGTTCTTTAATTATTGATGCATTAATGTGCATCACTTCAATGTTGCACTTGGTTAAGGGATAATATATTTTAATTACTTTATATGCCGATCGTACGTATAATTATTTATTATGCTTTAATTGTTGATTTAGAATTATTGTACTAATAATCTAAAGCAGTAAATGTACACGTGTAAACAGGATCCTTTCTATTTCCTAGCGTAAGGGTGGTGCCTGTAGGCTGGAGAACTCAACCATGGCCCTGATCATCCTGTCAATATTAGCACAGGCGCTCAAAATGCTCAACAGAATATTTAGAGAAGGCAGAGAGACATTGACCTTTGTTTTGTTCAGTGCAGCGACTCACTTCTATTTTATCCCAATGCTACCGAGGCCCTTACAATGGTTAAATCATCACATGTGCATAAACCTCTACCAGTCATGTTGTGTCTTGTAATGAACATTGCGTCAATGGGGCTGCTGAAGGAACATTTCAATGCATATATTTTACTTTTCAGCCAATCAGGCAGTTTAGCCCCAAAGCATTACTGTATATGATTTATTATAAACCCCTGTTGTAAAGCATCAGCTATCCGCACCTGGACGCAAGATACAAGGAGAGAGGGAACAAAGAATAAAGAGGCAAAGTGAAAAAGAGTAAATCCTCAGCCCCTTCTGTAACACTGTAATCTGAGGTGAGGCAGTGTGGTGGAGGATGGATGAAGGAGACAGAATCACAAGGGAGAGAGCTGAAGGGCGGGAGGCAGTGAAAACGGTGGTGGGGGGGGGTTAGAGGGGAACAGAAGATAACCATCAGTAATTTCAGCATGCTGGCGGATTTCCATTTGTTTGGTGGCTTGACCAATGATGCGTTGTGATGTCTGCAGCACACGGTAGTGTGGAGCTGAAACACAGCGCGGGGTGGGGGAGTTGGGGGGTGGCGCCGCTGAGGCATTCACTCAGAGGAAGAGAAGAAGAGGAGCTGCCATTTTGATGGCATTAGAGCAGACCCGGCGCCAGGACAAATCTAAAGGGAGGGCATATGATTTTCATGGGAGGGCACACAAAACCGTCACGTGCTGCGGGCCTGCGGCACAATATATATCAAACGGCAAGGCTAACAGCATCGCGTAAAGACGCACACTTATTGCAAACATACACAAATAAAGGGCAACATAGAAACCACTTTGAAACATTGTGTGCGTGGCAGCACACACACTGGTAAATCACGAGCAAGGCACACTGGTTACGGATGGCAGCTTCCTCATCGCTGCACTCGGAGAGAAATAGTGACGGAGATGATGAACTGTTTAGCCTGCCTTGGGCATGGTTTATGTTCCTATGCACTGCACTCGGACATGCTGTGGAGGGAATCCAGTCACCTCTGAGAGGGAGTTGGTTGACAGCTAAAAAAGCTATAATATCAACGACAGCTGACGTGTAATAACGGCTCCGTGCCAGCTGATCTGCACCAAAGTACTCATTTCCCTATTTATTTCCTCGCGTATCTGTCTCTCTCTCTCTCTCTCTCTCTCTCCTCTCTCTCTCTCCTCTCCTCTCTCTCTCTCTCTCCTCTCTCTCTCTCTCTCCACACACTCTCACATGAAATGTGTTCTTTTGATGCGGCATGCCTTAGCAGTCCTTTATCAGTCTGTAATGCGTTTTTCCAGTCGCAAAAACCTTTGACAGTAAAAGCCACATCAGATGAAGACGTATTTACTTAAACTGTTTACAGCGGAAATAAAAGGCTGCGTCTGCTTTTAACGAATCTTCAAGCCATGGTCTGTTGTTGTACCATGCAGCGGCAAAAGTGCGCTTCTTTCTTGAAAACAATCTCCCTGGATAACGATCCAGTTTCACCTGGTTGGGTTTATTAACCCCAAGATCATCGCTAACTCAGCCCCGGGGTTTGCCGAGGTCAAGCGTGTGACATTAAGGCGTGCTGCTGCAGCGGCAGGTGCAGGGTCGCTAGCAGCTGCATCGGCTGCAGTTCTTTCATCGCTATTTCGTTTTTAATAAATCCTTAGACCTTTTAAGACAATTTCTGATGTCCATTTTGTAATTCAAACAGAAATGGGAGTCTACAGAATGCACAATAAACAAATCCAGAATAGGCGGCAGAGTGTGACGCTGTGATTGGTCTAAATGGGGATGAATCACAAATCACAACAGACACATGCATTTATTTGACGTAGCCTGCGATTTATTTTTATTTTTTTGTTCTGACATCACATACATCGTAGCATAAAAGTTCACAGTTTATTTATAATTAAAAAAATAAAATATATATATTTTTAAATGTTTATAAATAATAAAAAACGTGTTTATTGGGGGAGGGCAGGAATATCAAATGGGAGGGCCTGGCCGAAAAGCGAGGCAAAGTGACGTCATCCCCATTCAAAGTCAATGGGCAGAGAAGCGTTGGAAGCGGTGGAAGATTCGTCTAAAGCTGCTGTGTGGACGCACCGAAGCTGACTCGCCAACACGCCATCAAGCTCTCTCCACCTGTCGGTGTGTCGGTGGAGGAGTGTGGTCTGGCTGTGGTGGGATATGGCAGAGTTAAATCTGCCTCCGCATGAATAGTGCAGTGGTTATTTTTTTAGACTGCACGGAGAAAGCTAACCAGCTGGTGGAGAGCGGGCTAGTGATTAACGGGACGCTGTTACCCGTGCTACCCCTTGTCACTCCAGCTAAAAAAGTCATCATCTCTAATGTACCCCCGTTTCTGAGAAACGAGTTGCTGGAGAGAGAGCTGGCTCGATACGGCCAGCTTGCGTCTCTCATTAAGTTGATCCCCATGTGCTGCAAGTCCCCGCACCTCCAGCACGTTGTGTCTTTTAGAGACAGGTGCTTATGGTCCTGAAGAAGGATGAAGGGGAACTTAATCTGGCTCTCAAGTTTAAAATGGATGATTTTGTGTATCTACGTCTGACATTTTGAAATGTTATGGTTGTGGAGCAGCAGGACACCTGATCCGCGCGTGCCCGGAGAGGGCGGGTGACGCGCCCGTGGTGTCCGCGCTCGCAGCCGGCCGACGGTGCCCGCGCCGGAGCCGCTACCGGTTGCCTTGTCCACGGCCGGGCCGCCGGTGCTGGGGTCCGCGCCCGCGGCGGAGCCGCTGCAGGTCCCTTTGTCCACGGCCGGGCCGCCGGTGCTGGGGTCCGCGCCAGCTGCTGCCGGTTGCTTTGTCCACGGCCGGGCCCGCGCCCGCGGCGGGAACGCCGGTGGTGGAGCCGCAGGTCAGTCGGTCCGGGGCAGAGCCAACGGTTTCACGCGTGGAGAGCACACAGGCAGCCGGTACACACAGTATCACACACACAGACACTCAGGTCACACAGAAAGCAGATAGTGAGCACACTGCAGCCAGAGTGGCTGAGTCTGTTCTAGAGGATGTGGTAATTGATGAGGATTTGTTAAGGTTACCTGTTAAAAGGAAAAACGAACAAGTGAGCAAAGGAAGTGTGGCTAAAAAAGGGAAGGTGTCAAAGAAGGAGTCGCTGTGTTCCTCCTCTCAGCCAGAGGGAGTCTCAGAGGACTCAGAGGACAGTGGCAGCGAGTCATTCTTTGACATCGTTGAAAGTGAGAGGAGTACTCTTTCCAGAGGATCAGATCCTTTCTGGCGGAAACTAAGGGGTGGAGGGGGGGTGAAATTAGATGACTTTTTTTTTGCTGATGTGCAGATCTTTCACAATTCTGCCAGGGTTCTCATGCAGCGCAAAGAAGCCTTAGGGGAACCTTTCTTCAGCGGCCCAGAGAAGGCTCGGTTAAAGAAGATACTTCAGAGGATTAGAGAGGAAACTGCAAAGAATGATGAATAAGTACATCTTGGTTTTATTTTTTATTTTTCTTCAGCCAGGTTTTTGATTTTGTTAGGATGCAACTATAATTTCATTATGAGTGACATAAAGCTGCAGACTTCTATCAGGTTCTCTGGCCAGTTATAGGGGACGACCTGCTGAGTGTGCTCAGAGACAGTCTAAGTAACGGGAGGTTGCCTCTGAGTTGCAGGAGAGCTGTGCTCACTCTCCTGCCTAAGAAAGGAGACCTGCAGGAGATTAAGAACTGGCGTCCTGTGTCTCTACTCTGTACCGACTACAAGCTGCTTTCCAAAGTGTTAGCGACGAGGCTGAGGAAAGTGATGGAGCATGTCGTTCACGTAGACCAGACATACTGTGTACCCAGCAGGTTGATAACTGACAACGTGACTCTGATTCGAGATGTTTTGGACCTCTCCGGTTCATTGGGCTGTGAGCTTGGTCTGATTTCTCTAGACCAAGAAAAGGCTTTTGACCGAGTTGAACACCAGTACTTGTGGCAGACGCTGGAAGCTTTTGGGTTCAGCTCTGGTCTCATAGCCAAGATCCAGGTCTTGTACAGGGACCTTGAGAGTGTACTGAAGATAAACGGTAGTTTGTGTGCTCCTTTAGAAGCTCAGAGAGGAGTCCGACAGGGCTGCTCTTTGTCCGGGATGCTCTACTCCCTGGCCATAGAGCCCTTTTTACACCGGGTCAAAGTTACAGGGTTTCTCTTTTCCTGGCTGTAGGGATGTTTTTAAATTGTCTGCGTATGCGGATGACATAATGGTCTTTGTTAAAAAACAAGATGACATCAATGTTTTAACTGAAATTGTGAGCAATTTTTGCAAAATCTCATCGGCTCGAGTCAACTGGGGGAAAGGTGAGGCCTTAGCAGCAGGAGAGTATTGACAGCTTGTTGTTACCTGGGGGCCTTGGTTGGAAAAGGGCAGGGTGAAAGTAGCTGGGTATTTATCTTGGTGATGACATGTTTTGTTTGAAGAACTGGGACGGGCTTATAGAGAAAGTGGAAGGCCGGTTAAAGAAGTGGATCCTTCCCAAACTTTCTTTTAAAGGGCGTATCCTTATTTTAAACAACCTTGTTTCCTCCATGCTGGCTCACCGGCCGGCATGCACCGACCCGCCCGTAAACCTGCTGTTCAGGGTGCAGGCTCTCATGGTGGACTTCTTCTGGGACCGCATGCACTGGGTCCCTCAGAGCGTCCTGTTCCTGCCAAAGGAGGAGGGGGGACATGGCCTGGTTCACCTAGCAAGCAGAGGGGCGGCTTTCAGGCTCCGGTTCGTCCAGAGGTTCCTGACTGGACCTGCTGACCTGGTCTGGAGACCCGTAGCTCGGGCCTTATTGGAGCGCTGTGGGGGGCTGGGTCTGGCTGAGTCGCTGTTCCTAATGGACCTGAAAGGATTACGCCTGAACAATCTCTCGGGTTTCTATGGAGGTCTCTTCAAGGTGTGGGGACTACTCAAAAAAGAGAGACCAGAGTGCTGTGGCTCACTGTTCTGGCTCCTCAGAGAGCCGGTGGTCCGTGGATCTCGGTTTGTGTGTGGAGTAGGGCCTTCTCTACAACAGAGACTCTGTGAGGAGATGATCCTCACACTGGGCCAGGTGGTGGAGGTGTGTGGCCCCCGTCTGGACAACGCTGCAAGCCTGGCCTCACGTCTGAGCCTCAGGTCAGTCCGGGTGGTCAGCCTCCTGCTGCAGAGCTGGAAGCAGCAGCTCAGCCAGTCAGAGCTGGCGCTGATCGCTGCTCACTGTAACGGACTGAAGTCTCCAAATGACAATGACTCTTTTCCAGAGATGCGATGTTTTCCTGATCTCAGTTGCGAGGGTTTTTTGTTAAAGTTGGACAATTTTACTGATTTTAAGTTTAGCACCAACAAAACATTTTATTATTTGGTGACAAAGGTGCTGAATCAGAGCAGACTCCAGGAGCGAGTGGACACCCGGTGGAGAGCCCACCTGGGCCTGACGGAGGCTCAGAGGCCTGAGTGGAGAGCACTCGACAAGCCTCCGCTGACTAAGAGGGGTGGGTACCTCCAGTGGAGGGCTCTCCACGCTGCGGTAGTCTGTTAATGCGTTTGTTTCAGTGATCAACCCTACAGTGTCTGACGCCTGTCCTTTTTGTGAACAGAGGGAATCCATTTTTCCTTGCTTTACGGAATGTGGTCGACTCCTTTGTCTTTTTCAGTTACTCACTCAGATGTTGATTTTGTTTAATGTATTGGGTTGTAGGTACAGCCAGAAGCAAAAGTGCAAAAGTCAGCTTTTGAATTCTTTGTTGGGGCAGGCTAAAATGGCCATCTACCTCAGCAGGAGGAATAAAGTTGCGGAATCATTGAAAACCGATGCAGTTTCGATTTTCAAGCGGATGGTTAAAGCAAGACTGAAAGCGGACTACGTTTACTTTTGTTTAACAAAAAATGTGGGAGAATTTGAGGCCATGTGGTGCTTTAACCTCTTAAGCCCGAGGGTCCCCCCAGTGGACCACTCCCACCGTTTTTTTACGAGACTATGTCTCGGGGCTTCTTAACATTTATGAAACTATTAATGTTCCATACCCTTTTAACGGTAAGAAACTCAGCTAACTGACAATGTGAACCATGTTTAGCTAAAAGAAACACAAGAGTAATACCAAGCCTTTGAATTAGCATGGAGCGAAAAAATGCTAACTCATGCTAACGGACTTTTGCACAGCACTCACGGTAGAAATGCCCTTATTACTTATCCTAACTGCACAAACAAGATATCCGATTAAAGCTGAGACTCCACAGATTCCACACATGTAATGTCATCACTGTAAGACCCCGAATTCCTGGAGCTATCAGCCAGAAAAGAGAAAGTAAACAACATCCGGTTTCAAAAATATTACAATAATTACGTCTTACCTTTTTTGATTTGTGATCAAAAGTTGTGTTCACCGGAATAAAAAAGCAGCTCAAGGTTAATCCAATGTCTTTGTGTCACGTAGAAATGTTTACTGATAATCCATCATTATATTTATGGCAATATACTGGGTATAAAGTTTTGCAGTCCAGGCTTGTACTTTCAGATATGCTTCATTTGCTTCTCTATTATGTCCGCTATGGTAATGTTTACGTGGATTTGGGAACTGCCCATCGATTCTATTGGTTCTGATGGTTACGAAAAAGGTGTAAATCACACGAATCGACCAATGGGTTCCAGAGATATAGTCCTGCGTAAAGTATAAAGAATGCCAGCCAGTTTAAGTACATTACGCAGCCGACTTCATTTATTGTTTACTACGGAAGGAAGCAGGAAGCAGGAATTGCCGGGACCCAGAGCACACGGAGCACTGAGCGGACAGCAGATAATGGAATTGCAGTTTTATTGCTTATGGATTATCAGAACATTTCAAAGGGGACACAGCCCCATTGGATATTAACCTATGGATTAACTACATCATCGTTTTTATCGTTTTAATGCCATTGAAGACCAGTTTAGACCAGACAAAGAGGAAGGTAAGCCATTAGCCTAGCGCATGTTAGTACCTAGCGCCACTTGTTTCGATGTACGTTTTTGTTGATAACGTCGCAAGTTTGTATCTTTTAGTATTAAGGTGGGCACCGTTAGATTCTGTGTCTTTCCGATCATAAACGATGTGTTGGATGTGCAGCTAGGATAAGTAATAAGGGAGCTAGGAGTGATTTTCGGTGCAATAATAGGTTAGCATTTTTCGCTCGGGGCTAATTCAGAGGCTCACTGTTACCATTGTGTGTTTTTTTGGGAAAAATAAATGAAAAAGATCAGTTAAATGAGTTTTTTCCCGTTATATGGATATAAAATATTCATAGTTTATTAAATATTAAGGTTCCTTAGACGTTGTAAACAGAGTATGTTTCCTGCAAATGACGTTAGGATAACAGAGTATGTTTTTATATATATATATTTTTTTTTCACAACAGTTGTATTTGGATGGAATTAATACCTATAGTGATAATTCAAAGTAATAAAATGATTTTTACAGTGAAAAAGTTCAAATGGAACTGATGGTTCCCAAATTACCCAGAGGTGAGTCCGCCTGGACTTTATTTTTCTAAATCTGTCTAAAAAGGTCAAATTTCACTTGTTTTGCATCAATCTTGATACAAGCTTTTAGTCTACTAACCCATCATTCAAGGGTGGTTTTCACTATAAGTAATGGGGTTTTTTAGGCGGACATTAGAATTTACATGTTTTTACTATGTTCCATCTGAATTTATTTTAAAATATAAACATCTATATTGATTCTGACACTTCTACACCCAACTCACAGATGTAACCTTGCTTTGAGAGAAAAGATTATTAATTTACCCCTTTTAGAAGTGAAGATATAGTCTTTGTTGTGTTAGTGGCATTTTCGAGCCTGAAACCTGAAAAACAGGCTCAGGGCTTAAGATGTTAAAAATGTTTTGTGTTCTGTGGAGAATGAGGATCTTATTTTCAGTCGTTGTCTGAACTGACAATGTGTGTCAATGTGTATGTTTGGTTATTTGCTTTGTGAATAAAAGTGGTTTGAAAAATATCTCTCTCTGAGAGAGAGAGAGCAGCGCTAGATGCTAGCGACGAGATGCGAGCGAGAGAGCACGAGCGAGCGAGAGAGATATGAGAGAGAGAATAGAGGATCTTAGAGATCGATATATATCTCTCTCCTATACTGCTCTCTATCTCTCTCTCTCAGCTATCTATCTCTATATCTCGATCTCGCTCTATCTCTCTCTTCTCTCTCTCTCTCTCTCTCTCGCTCTCTCTCTCTCTCTCTCTCTTCTCTTCCTACTAATACTAGCTGCACGTATCCCTGCCTAAACGTTGCCTCCATTGTTACGCCACTTCACAGCTGGTGTAAACTAGTTACAATCAACGCCATCCCAGGAGGGGCTGTTTCTCTCGGACGCCCAACTACACCAGGTTTATGATGATTGAATTAAAAAATAGTTTTTGTTTGGAAATAAATTGTAATCCCTAATCTATCTACGTACACAGTCTATGAAAAACTCATTTAAAACCAACAAATTAATCAAAGTAATTGGAGTGTGTTTGTGTAACACGAGGTATGCGTGCACATGTGCACATCTTCCCACATATGCAGATGTAAAAGATGACCCAATCCACTCTGACACATGCACACGCACAGTCACACACACAAAGTCATAACCCTCTGAGGCATGACGATTGTCCCTCTGGGCTTTTATTTACTACCGGACATAATGCCACATCCCCAAATCCCCCCATCCCTATCCCAAACACACACACACACACACACTCCTTATTGGCTATTATCTGGGCTGTTGGATCCTATGTTGATACCTAATGAAGGGCCACGGTTGCAATTTCTCAGCTGACAGTCACCATGGTTACAGGAGAACATAGGAGGAGGAGGAGAAGAGGAGAAGAGGAGGATGAGCAGGAGGAATTATTATTATTTAAGAGAGGAAAGTGAAATCTGAAAGAGAGAAAAAGGGGCAGAGGTAGTTCAATGACTAATAATTGATGTTATTTAAAACATATTTTAATAAATTCCGGGTAATACAGCAACCAATACTGAGAAGATAGAAAACGTATAGTGAAAAGGTTAAATAACATTCATGTGTTTACTCTCTGTTTGATTCTACAGGTCTGCTTGAGGTAAATAAATTCAACTTGCTAAATGTTAAACAAATCAGACCTTTCTTAACTGTCAATGCTGCAAAGTCATACCTCCACTGTATGATTCTATCCCACATTGAATACTGTTTTACAAACTGGTCGTTTGCTTGTGCCACAAACCTGAAACCCAGAGAACAGCTGTACGAGAGAGCTATCCAGGTGTTTGACAGAAAGCCACAGTCGTACCACCACTGTACCATCCTTGAGAAACACCATTTCTTGAGTTTTGATAATTTTAATTCTTTTAAAAGTATGTGTTTTTTTATAAATGTTTACATGGACTGCCCCCCCCAGAGGAGACTGTGAAGTCCACCATAGACGGACCACTTTTGGACAAAATGTCCTCTCCGTTAAAGACAGCTCTTTGTGGAAGAGCCTCCCAACTGAGATACGGGATTGTCCCACTCTCAATAGCTTTAAAGGTCAACTCAGAGAATGGTTGAGAAACAAACAGACATACAATCACCGCTAAATGCACGTTAACACAGGGGTATCTCCTCTTGCACTTTACGTAGCTCTTGTATCTCCTCCTGCACTTGATGTCTCCTAGCTGCTACATTGTACTGCCTTGTGGTTAATGCTTGTATGCTGCTCATGCTCTTTCTGCATATCATGTATTTCTGTTTGCTATGTATATACATGTCACGTTCTTATATGTTGTATGTGACGGGACTACGGATGGAAATTAGCTCAAAGCTCAAATCCAGCTCATTTACACTTGTAAGCATTATTTTGTTTTAAAGTGTTCATCAATGTGCACTGTCCCGGTTCAAATAAACAATGAAATAAATAATTAACTCTAAATGTAAACTGTAATTTATGACATCATGGGTCCTGTTTTCATACTATCCTTTCTGTTAGAAGCTCATCTCATAGAGATGTGGAATTATTTAAGTTTCAAGATATGTTCAAAAGAACCTTGACTTCTTGCTCCTTTTCACTGTCCATCTTTTATTTTTTCTTTCACTTGTGTTGTTTCTGTCAGCCACACTTCTGTGTGATCTCCAAGCTCCTCTCCCGCTGCCAGTCACCATTTCTCTCTGATGGACACTTTGTCCTTTACCTCAAAGACATAATTGCATTTTGAGAGGGACAGATGACATGAAAGGCCAGATTAATCACAACACTAACCTCATTTCTAAAGGACAGTTGTAAGGTGATGGGCACACACACACTGTCTGCACACAGCGGAGAACGTCTCCAACAACGAGATGTGGCAGCACTAATACTGCTGCTCCCTGAGAGGAGACGTGTCAGTGTGTGTGTGCATGTCTGTGTGTGTGCGTGTCTGTGTGTGTGCATGTCAGTGTGTGTGCATGTCTGTGTGTGTGCTTGTCTGTGTGTGTGCATGTCAGTGTGTGTGCATGTCTGTGTGTGTGCGTGTCTGTGTGTGTGCATGTCAGTGTGTGTGCATGTCAATGTGGGTGCATGTCAGTGTGTGTGCATGTCAGTGTGTGTGTGTGTGCTTGGCATTTTGGGTTCTTCATTAATGTGGCAAAATTCCAAAAAAAGAAATGTGCAATGTTTGCTTTTGGAGTGTATGAATGACATGTATTTGTTTGTGTAGTTGTTTAATATGATCACAGTTGTGTGTATATCATTTTTACTGTCGTTGTTTTTTTAATTAATTTGTACGATTAAAATAACATACTGAAACTCGTAGTCACAGACTGGCAATTGCTAAATGACATGTAAACATATAAGCAGCCCACTGTTTACCACACTGCTGTTCAGCTAGGGCTTTCACTGAATGGCACATTCTGTGGATGTTGCTTTTGGATCAGGTTTGTTTCTGTTCATGTTGATTGGAATATATACTAAATATATATTGTTTACGCACACACACACACACACACACACACACACACCCACACACACACACACACGTAAGCATTTATGTCAGCATGAAGTGACAGTGGTGGGGGGGTAAGATGATTTGAAGAAAATAGTAAGTGATTTTGGATAGCAGCAGGGAAGCCCATCACTCACACACACCCGCGAGCAGCACACACACAATGGGCCTCGGCAGGCCTTCCTGAGGCTAAGTGGCGTTAACCTCTTTCTCTCATGGGGCCAAGACAAAAGCCCCAGAGGAGCGCTAATAATCACCTCCTCTC